>BSAI01000138.1:2947974-3098134 GCA_036245035.1 Adrianichthys oophorus
TTTTTTTTTTCTTTTTCAGTGAAAGTCCAGCAAGAGATTGACAGAGTGATCGGTCAGAACCGTCTGCCCTCTATGGCAGACAGACCCAACATGCCCTACACTGATGCTGTCATCCATGAAATACAGAGAATTGGTAATATTGTACCTCTGAATGGACTTCGGATTACAGCTAAGGACACAACTTTGGGTGGTTACTTCATCCCAAAGGTGCGTTTATGTTTCAACCTGAAGTCAAGCCTCGCTGGTTTGTTTTTAGGTGGTGTGATCTGTTTTTTTTTCTGTTTCTAAAGGGGACATCTCTCATGCCCATGCTGACTTCTGTGCTGTTTGATAAAACTCAATGGGAAACTCCAGACACCTTCAACCCGGGACACTTCCTGGATGCTGATGGAAAGTTTGTGAAGAAAGAAGCTTTCCTACCTTTCTCTGCCGGTATGGTGGCTTCAAAAATGAAGCTGTTAATATCCATTTAAAATTCTGCATTTCAGACTTCCAAAAGTATTTGTAATGGTGTCAAATTGGGTTTTGCCCTTTACCTACAGGAGTAAGTAACCTTTCTGCAGTTCTTTAGGAAAGTTAAAGAAAGGTATGTGTGCATTTTCCAGGGAAACGTGTGTGTCTTGGAGAAGGCCTGGCCAGGATGGAGCTGTTCCTGTTTCTGGTGGGGTTACTGCAGAAGTTCTCCTTCTCTGTTCCTGAGGGAGTAGAGCTGTCCACTGAAGGAATTACTGGAACCACACGAGTGCCTCATCCCTACAAAGTTCATGCCAAACTTCGCTGAGTTATATCACAGATGGAAAAAAATGTTTCTTTGTGTGCTGAGTTACTTAGCAACTCAAATGTTTTCTCTTTACTGAGACATCTAATGTTAAAAGACATTTAATTGGTTGTTTGGAGTGGCATCATTCATTTTAAAAAACAGTTCCATCATTTTAATAAAGAAAGTAGATGGTATTTTGGAAAATAAACTTTTTTTTAAAAATAAAAATGTAGTCAGAGCATTTTTTATTTCTAATGCAGTCAGTGAATGACTATGCAAGGTCTTGGGAGATGGTGGTTATCCCTGTCGCCATCCCTAGATTCTGACAAAAGCTAATTGGGGGGGGTTAGTGCACTTCCTGGACAAAAATCTAATCATTCCTGGCTGGTGTGCATCATGATTTCTCTAGGTTGCACCACAATATGTATCTCAGAACTAAAAGACAAAGTAATGTCAGAAATATTTATTTTAAAAAACCTTTAAAAAATGCAGTAGTTAAAAAAAGATGTATAGGAAAACAAGTTTTTAAAAGTACACATGAAAACATCATGTGTTTCTGATTTTTGTTGTTTTTCTTTTCTTAAACTTCTACTTATTTGAGTGTTAAAGATCAAGAAAAATCTAATACCAAATAATTTAACATCGTTGCTTACTTCCATTGTAATTGTACATACGTTTCTCTCATGTGCACCTCATTAATACATTATGTAACCCAGTGATGACACATCAGTTTTGATGTGTGGAACACACAAAGGAAGCACAAAATTGCCACAGTAAAATATGAAAACATACTGAAGTACCTGGACAGGTTTGCTCTGTTGAATGAATTTCACTTTGACCCATACCCACAGACAACAAAAGACTTCCAACACTGAATATGAACTCTGGATGACCCCAAGAAGCAAAAAGCATTTGCGTGTTTGATCAAACCTCTAGAGTGTACCCTGGGATTTAAGATGGTAGGCCCTTCCCTAGTGATGAGTTCTAAACAATGATGGAGCTGTTGAGTTAGACGTTTTTGTTTTGGCAGAAAACGTTTCCCTATAAGGTTTACCAAACTGATTTGACTGTGCAGGCAACCTGTTTAGGAGATACCCCGCCTTCAACCAACTATAGCTAGGTCAGGCTCTGGCAACCCGGTGACCCTGAAAGGGATACAGCAGGTTAAGAAAATTGATGGATTTGACTGTGCAGATGTTTTCCATCTAACCAGTAGATGGCAGCATTAGGCCTTTGACTGTTTCTCCCAACAACAAACCATTCATCCATCCTTTTTCTCATCCATTTTGGGGTCACCAGAGCTTGTCCTGGCTACTGTTCGGCGAAGGCGGGAGGCCCCCTGGACATGTTGCCAGTCTGTCGCATCACACCCACACACCTAGGGACACTTTAGAGTAACCAATTAATCTATGAAGCATGTTTCTGGACTGTGGGAGGAAGCACAAGGAGAAAAGCCACACATGCATGGGGAGAACATGCAAACTCCTCACAGAAAGGGCTCAGCCGGGATTCAAACCAGCACCTTCTCACTGTGAGGTGAGAGCACAAAAAACTGCACAGCTGTTCAGCCCTCTGGCAACATAAATCTGAAGTCACTGAAGTCCCAGACATTCCGCTTATATCCATGGTACCTCCCCATCTAGCAACTGCAATGAACATTGGGAAATGAAGTCATCAATAGTTATTTGGTTTCTTTCCTGCTGTGCCCTCCTCCTGTCACGATGTGGCTGAGTGTCTGGTGCCAGTGGTGTGGTCTTAGTGGGATGCTGTTCTTCATTTTTGCTGTTTTTTTCATCTTATGTTTGGTAAAGAAGAGCGATCCTCCTCGTTTCCCACCAGGACCACCAGCCCTTCCCGTTTTGGGAAACATCTTTAGCATTGATGCCAAGCAGCCTCATATTTACCTGACCAAGGTAAGTTACATCACCACGACATTTATTTATTTTATACATTTTAAAGCCTGTTGTAAAATCTGTTAAAATGCAGTAGATTTTAGTCAGTATTTATTTTTTATGGAACTTTTAAAGAAATTGTGATGAGAATAAAACAGACACTGTTCTGCATGTGTGCATTCAGAGTCACGCACTCCACAGATGACCTCTTGTTCTCTGTCTGTGCATCCACAGCTCGCTGATGTTTATGGGAATGTGTTCTGCATCCGTCTGGGAAGACACAAAACCGTTTTTGTGACGGGTTGGAAAATGGTGAAGGAGGCTTTGGTGACACAAGCCGACAATTTTGTGGACAGGCCTTACAGCCCGATGGTGACCAGAATTTATGGAGGAAACACAGGTAAATCACAAAGATGTATCATTCATGCCTGTAGCTGAATAACTATAAAAGTTAGATCCAGGATATTAGTGATGTAACGATCGATGAATCAATTTATACCAACCAGATCGATCTGTCTGAGCCATTTTATTATTTTGCTGTGGAAAAAGAACAGCAGTTTATGAAACTAAAATGTAAATGGACTTGACATTATTTCTTGTTTGTTTGTACACATATTTAATTTACACTTGATTATTTCACAAGAAATACAAGGAATCTGGAAAACTTCACCTGCACTGGTCAGTACCAGGTATTTATCTCTGAGTCACACTGGTTGAAGTTTTGACTAAAGATGTCCTGGATCCATTTTAGCTTAATAAATCGAATCATTAAACCCCTAAAAGATATGCGTCTGAGTCATGTCTGACTTCTTTGTGTCAGCTGGTCTTTTCTTCAGCAACGGCTCGGTGTGGAAAAGACAGCGGCGCTTCGCCATGACCGTGCTCCGCACATTTGGTCTTGCTAAAAGCTCCACAGAGCAGAGCATCTGCGAGGAAAGCCAACATCTGCAGGAAGCAATGGAGAAGGAAAGAGGTTAACAACAGAGAAGCACGCATGATGTTTGGAGCACAATGACCTGCTACCTTAAACTGCTCTCTCTGTTTTCAGGAGAACCCTTTGACCCAGTCCCGCTCTTGAACAAAGCTGTCTCCAACATCATCTGCCAGATCATGTTTGGGAGACGATTTGACTACAGCGACACAAACTTCCAGGGCATGCTAACGAATCTAACAGACATGGCCTATCTAGAGGGTTCTGTTTGGGCTCTGGTGAGACCCAAATCAAAGTTAGAGATATTCTTCAATGAGCACTGCACTTGTTTCATGTTCTCTTTGCCAACAGCTCTATGATGCCTTCCCTGCACTCATGAAACATCTGCCCGGGCCTCACAACAGCATCTTCAGCAGCTCTAAATCTTTGGAGACAACAATCAGGGGAGAGATAGACAGACACAAGCAGGACCTGGACCCCAGCAACCCACGAGATTACATCGATAAGTTCCTCATGGAGGAGAGAGTAAAACGCTCTCATTTGAATTCCTCATGTTGTTGAAAGCAAAAGTTACTGTGATGACTGTAAACCTTTGTTTCTGCTCTGATTGGCAGCACAACCGTAAAAACAACACAGGCTTTGAGGAGGAAAACCTGATTTTGTGTTGTCTGGATCTGTTCCTGGCTGGCAGTGAAACCACCTCAAAGACTCTGCAGTGGGGCCTCATATACCTCATCACAAACCCTCACATCCAAGGTAGGCTCAGATGAGACTCAATCATCGTGGCCGAGTTCAATAAACATGGTTTGTTTTGAAGATAAAGTACAGGCAGAGATGGACAGAGTGGTGGGACAGACCCGCCTGCCCACCATGGCAGACAGACCCGACATGCCATACACGGATGCTGTCATCCACGAGATCCAGAGGATGGGGAACATCGTTCCTCTCAACGGACTCAGGATGACGGCTAAAGACACAACACTGGGTGATTACGTCATCCCAAAGGTGCATCTGATCTTATGAAGACTAAAACTGTTGTTTTTTTATTGCACTTTTAGTTTAGTTTGGTGTCAATTTCTTTATTTGATTTGATTAATAAATTTTTAAAAAGCAAAGAAAACGCAACTGACACGACATGTCAGCACCATAAAAAAGAAAGAAAAGCAGTGTAAGGAAAAATGCATCTTGTAACATCTGCAACCTTTTCAACAAAAAACTTTTAAATTTACAGCCTAGACTTACAATTAATACAAGAATGCATGTATTATTTAGTTTATTACAATAATTGTGACTCAGATCGTCACTTTAATCCCAAATTTAATCTTTACTCAGTGTTTTAGATTTTGTAGATTAGGTAAATACGATTATAGTTCTTCATTTTTTTATTTCATATTCTAGATATTTCCATTAATGCTCTCCTCACATTGTAAAACTTAATTCACTTTGGCTTGGAATCAAGGTTTTTATTATTGTTTCCAAAATTATTGTAGTCTCTTGATGATGATGGTATTTTACTTCAGATGGATACTTTAAAGGGAGTTGGAAGAAGGAAAACTCTTATAAGTTCTCACCCTCATGCCCTTGACCAAGTTTATTACCACACCCAGTGCACCCACTCTCTAATATAGTCCAATTTCCTTTCTAAGGACTACATATTCAGATTTGGATGCCCATATAGCTACACATATTGATAAATATACACATAAAACATGGAACACATGGAAACATTTAACACACGTTTGTCACGTGTCAACACTCATTTGGTTCCATTTAAATCGTATTCCCCAAAACACCTAAGTGTACCCCCACACAATTCATCCTTAAATTTAATGCAGTTTATTTATATTTTGTATATGTACATATCAATGATATTTCTATATTTGTGCTCAAACTCCTTTGGACATTGTTTTAAGTGCAAACTGGCTCTATTCCACAGCTTTGCTCCACATATGGATACACAAATCCTTCATATTTCCTTATTTTTGTCTAGAAGTGTGTTATTTACATTTTCAATTGTTGTATTTCTTTTATACAATAGAATCTACTGCATATACCTGATGATTGATTTTGTGCGCAGGGCACAGCGGTGATGCCGAACCTCACCTCTGTGCTGTTTGACAAGACAGAGTGGAAAACTCCAGACACCTTCAACCCTGAACACTTCCTTGATGCTGATGGAAAGTTCCTGAGGAAGGAAGCGTTTCTGCCCTTCTCTGCAGGTGATCGAGCCCTGTAATGATAGTTCTTTGTCGAAAAGAAATCCTGTGTCGGCATGGTAATACCCACAGCTGTTCTCCTATTCTCAGGAAAGCGTGCATGTCTTGGCGAGGGTCTGGCAAGGATGGAGCTCTTCTTGTTCTTTGTCACTTTACTTCAGAGGTTTCACTTTTCTGCAGCGGCAGGAGTCGAGCTTCATACTGAAGGAATAGTTGGGGCCACTAGAACTCCACATCCTTTCAAGATCATCGCAAAGCCTCGCTAAGAAGCTGCAAACTTGGATATTACTTAAAAAAATACAATTGAAATTAAAACACAAGCTAATATTTTAAGTTAAGTTTGGTACATTAATACAAGCTACATTTAGTGGACCTGTACAAAGAATGCCTAAACGTCAAAAAACTGGCATTAACTCTGTTATTTTTAGATTATGTGAAAAATTCAATTCAATTTTACGTTTTTTAAGATAACAATCCTGTGAGTTAATACAATACAATTTTTTTGCAATCATTTGACTAGTATGAAATGTTTTTTAAGGATTAATTGATAAAAAAAGAAATTATAATTCTCAACCTTTTACTACTTCTCTGCTTTTGGATGTGGGTTATTTACTTTAGAAATACAACTATATTTTGATGCAAATAAACACTTACGTTTTAGGTTAAATATAGTTTCCTGTGTCCACTTTCATCTTTCAAACTTTCACTGCCAAAATTGTACAAATGCATACATACATACCAATGGTTCAATTTAAAAACTTAAATTTATTTATCATTTGTAAATCAAACGCTCTGACCTGTGCTGCTTTAGATTGCACTTCTCACTTACATGTGTGACAAAACAGAACAGGAATCATTTAGGCGATGATTTGTTTCATGTGGCATAAACATTCTGCCTCTTTAGTGTTGCTCCAAATATTCAAAACAAGAGCACATGCAGAAGCTTACGCAGACAAGCTAAAAAGGCTCAATTCATTCTGTGTGAAATCATTTAACTTTCAACATTAGTAACAATACTAGCCTCGGCTGTATTTATTTACTCTGAACTTTCCAAGAAACACAAACAACAATCATTTGTAGAAATCTCATTTCACAATTTTTTGTAGTTGCTGTATGAATGTTAAACCTGATTCTCATTTGGATCAAAGCTGGTGTTTTAATCATATTTACATAAAAAATGTACAATTAATTTCCACGTAACATTTTTTTAATTAAATAGCATTATTCTGACTACATTCTCAGTGAAAGGGAAGGTCTGCTGGTTGAGAACATGCAGCCACACGGTCCCCAACCAACGGGCCGCAGACTAGTACCGTTCCGTGGATCAGTTGCACACCCCCCCGGGCAGCAATGAAAATCCTCATGGGTTGACTGGTCTGCAGCCACAAAAAGGTTGGGGACCACTGCAGTAGAAGAGCGCCATCCCTCCAAGGCTGACAGTTCTAAATCCAACTTCTCAGATTTTCACAGCTTTTAAAAGATGTAATTTAAGAAAATAAGAAAAAGAATAAAAAGCATGATTTTTGATGGTCTGAAGTTGTTGGTGGCCAGCACCACAAATTAGTAATTAAAATGCCAAGTGTTTCTTCCCATCACTGCTGGAGAACAAAACATATTTTATGATATTCATAAATGTGTCTACAGTCATCTCATAGTCAGCACAAGTCACATGATTTGAATAACATTCATTAGTATAAAGCTCTAAATCACTTAAAAAATATGAAGCCAGCATTGAGTCATTCCTGAAAAAGCATCATTCTACGTGAAGTGAGGCCAGGCTGGACTGATTGTGTACAGATAAGTCTAGAGCAGGGATAGGAAACTCCAGGCCTTGATGGCCGCAGTGTCTGCATGATTTCCAGATATCCAAGCCCTACTCATGACTGATTACCTGCTTCAGGTGTGTCCAGCCAATTAAAACATGCCAGAGCATAGTATGTTGGAAAACATGCAGGAATGCGGCCCTCGAGGCCTGGAGTTGCTTATCCCTGGTCTAGACTAATGTGAAATCATAGGATATAGTGGACAGAAAGTGAGTCACAGGCTCAGTACAATAACCAGCATGCTGTAACCTGTGTGTTATGTTTCATAAAGGCTTGTTCATCCTTTTAAGATTATCTTTGACCCCTCCCCCAAAAACCTGACAGCAGGTGAGTTTAAGGTCACTTGTGTGCTCACTTGAGAGAAGGAGCTGGGTTAGTAAATTCCTGCCTTATTTCAGAAGAATAGAGACATTCAGCCCTGATGCATGGTCTATTTGGGAGTGGGAGCAGGCACGCTGATTGAGGAAGCACGTCGTGGTGCGTTTGAGACCTGGCGCTGCTGTGATAAGAAGGACTGGCCGGGAGAAAGCGTGTGAAAAGTGGGGCCCCCAAGGCGCGATTCAATGGCCAACTTCTGAAAATTCAAACTCTGAGGACAGAAAAAACAAGGTGGTTGTCCATTTTGGATAGACTCAAAAACAACAGAAAAACCTTGTCATCTTTGTTTACCTTGTTATACCAGGCTGTGACGATCAGCTTCTCCTCATACTCTCTCAGCCTGGCCTGCTCACACTGACGCTAGGGTGAAAAAACCCAAACGGTGTTAACGTAAGGTGGCCCTAAAGGGAAAATAGCTCCAACAAAATCTCTCGAACCAAAAACGCATAAAAGTTCACAACGGCTATTTAAAAATAAAAACAAATAAAACACATTAATTTTAGAAAACAAAACTAAAAAATAAAATAAAAAATTTTTTGGAAAACAAAAATAACTGAGAAATCAAAATGAAATGTCAAAAAAAGACACAATAAGAAACTGGAAAAGGTAGTTATTATGGGACGTTGTCGATTGGATGATGATATTTGAGTTTTGACATTTGAATTTTTTCAAAAGCGTCATCAATGTTTGCATACTTTTTTTTTTTGCGTACTTTTATGATTCGTACAGAGAGTATCCAGTATCGCTTCGTGGCAAATGACTTTTAGTTGTAATGATGAAAAAAATGTCATTATCCAATCAGGGAAAGTACCCACCCTTTCTGGTTTTCGTAAAACAGAAAAAAAAAACACATTTCAGAAAACAAAAGTAATTTCTAAATGTTGAATGAAATGTTTCAAAATGAAACAAAAGAAACCGGAAAAGGCAGGTACTTTGTACCATAGCTGGTTGGATGTAGGTTAGTCCATCATTTCAACCAAAAGTTATTTATCACAAAGCAATACTGGATCTGTACTTATCATTCAACTTTTATTAGTATGCAGACATGGAAATGCAAACGTCATCATCCAATCAGTGACGTCCCATAGTACCTACCTTTTTCAGTTTTTTTTTTTTTTTTTAACAATTCATTTTGGAAATCTAGAAAATAATTTTGTTTTCTGTAACATTTCCTTTTCTTTTTTGGAATTGTGCTTTGGTTTCAGTAATTATGTTTTCATTTCTAAAATCCTATGTTTTTATGATTTTTAAGCTTTTTTCATTTTTGTTGTGATCTTTAATACGTTTTTGTGTAAGGAATTTGTTGGCGAGATTTGCACTTGAGGACCACCGTCTTAATGCTACACAGAAACATTTCCACCTGTGCTTCAGCTGAAATGAGGATTTACCTCGAGGGTGATGATGTGTTTGTCACGGTCAGCTAACTGGTTCCGCAGAGCCTGAATCTCAGCAGTGGCAGGATTCAACTTGGGATCCAGTGCTCGTATGACCTTAAGTATGGAGTATGGACAAAAAATAAATATTTGACCTTCAACTTCTTTGATCAGAAAAGACATTTGAAAAAAACCTTACATTTCGAGCTTTCTCCAGGTACATCTTGTACCTCTCCTCCATGGCCCGCATGTCATCATCCCTCTTCTTCAGAGCAGCCATTATCTCATCAACTTTAGAAGCTTACAAATAAAAAAAAAAACATGACTAAATAGCGTTTGGGTTACAGCCAGAAGGGTGTAATGATGAAAAGCCCAAATCTTACAAGTCTGAGTGTTTTCAGGCTGAAGGTCCTCCAACAATTCTTTTTTCTTCATGATTTCATCCTGTGCTTCATTCAGCTGAACCCTGGGAAAGAAATGAGTTGTTTAACACCCTCTAGAGGGGAAACTCATTCATTTGAGATTCCTGTTATTTGGAACAGCCAGACCCAAAGACACCCACATGTGTGCATCCAGTTTCCTCTTCAGGTTTGACTAAAAAAATAAAAAAAAAGAGGGAAAAAGTTAGTCAAAACACATACATAAAAATAAGAAACTGCTGTAATTGTATGTTTTTGTCCATTCATTTGTCATAAAGTCATTTCCTGAGTCAACAACACTGGCAATGATGATTTGACAAAAATTTAAATGGTTATTTCCAGCATGTCTACCGAAAACTTCTGTATTCCTTTACTAACATTAGTTTGGAATCAACCAGCCTTTAACTAACCATGCTGTAACTGAAGATACATCTCTCTTGACAGCGAGCATTCAAGCTGCTACTTTCAATGAAAACTCTATAAAAACTATGGCTGTCACCATTAACACATTTACGCACGCGATTAATTTAAGAAAATGAACGCGTTCACGTGCGATTAATTTTAAAAAATGTATGCGTTAATTACACTTCACGAAGCAACCGTCTTTTGCTTTGCAGCGGATGGTTCAGGCTTTCATGGCATGATAATGCACTCTTGGAAGGGCGATAACCCGATTATAGCAAGGTCACTTACAAAAGAAATAAATATTCAATCAATTTTGAGTACTTTTGATAGATTTTAGTACTTTATTCTTGGTATTTCTTTTAGTTCAAATTGCTTTTTCACAAAAAGCAGACTATTTGGTTCGTGTTGACTATTTGATTAATTGACACGGTAACATGACAACATGCTGCTGCGTCGGCATCGTCCTGAACTGCAGCGGTAAAGGAAAGTGATACATTTGCTGATCGTCACTATAGGTTAAATAAAGCATCAGTTCCCCTCTTAACCTCTTGTTTTTTTCAGAAGATGAAGCAAAAGTTTGTTTTATAGAAGCCTGTGCAGCGATATAGAACTTTTGGGCTATGTGATCTGAATTTTTAGGTGTGTTGGTATAAGCTAATTTAAATTGCTGAAACAAAATTTTTGTTTCATATGGCTGTATATCAGCATCTTTATTGTCTTGGAGCAATACTGCAGACATAAAAGTCTTTACAGTTCTGTTTTTCTTACTGTTTATGTGTTTTGTGCACATAAATTACACTTCTGAGTTAACACTTAGTTTGTACATTAAAAAAATTCAGACAATATAAACGAAAGGAAAAATTTTCTCTCTGGTTTGTTTTTGTTCAAAAGCTGCATATTGTCAGATAAAATTTACAGAGTAAAACATTGTGGCTAATCACAACCTAAAAGTGTGATTAATCTAAATAATTTTTTAATGGATTGACAGCACTTTTGCAAACACCCGTGAATGCACGCTTCAGTCTTCGGAACTGAAAATTGTAGCATCCACATGTCACTATGCAAGTTTTTACGACCGTTTTTGAGCTCTAGGTACAAAACGTGCAAACACTGAACGCACATTAAAGTTTAACCAGGTTGAACTTTGACCAATCAAGAACTCGTATGACAATACACAAAACCCTTATATTTCACACTATTAGCTTGTGGTGATTGAAAATATTTATATTGATATTTTATTTTCATGAGTACTACTAGACTAGAAAGTCTATAATAGCTCAAGAAAAACCTATTGACTCAATGACCTACTGGCACACTCACATCATCAGGTTTGGCCGCCTGACTCTGCAGGGCCTTCTGCAGATCCTCTACCTGCTGCTGCAGCTCGCTGATCCGCTCTCGGTTGAGTCTGGAAACATTCCAGCATGCAGGAGAAGGTTTACATGCAACAGGAATACGTTTGCAAAAAGATATCCGGACATCGATTTCTTAACCTGTTCTCAGTGTCCAGTTGGCTGCGAGTCTTATCGGCTTCTTCCAACTGGAGCTGCAGATCAGCGACCTTCTCCTGGTCATAATCCTCCTGCTGCACCCTCAACATCTTATTCTCATGCTGCAGCTGGATGAACTTTTCCCTGGAAGTCACACAAAGCCAGAGCATTTATAAATTGAAGGATACAACTTGTGCTGTTCATGATAGCAATAATTTTACCTATATTCAATGGGTATTAACTCAGCTGCCAGGTTATCGTGGCTGGGGCTCCCAGAGGGAAAAATCCCTTTGTGGAAAAACATGAAAAACTTCAAATCAATCTAAAAGCAGCATATTTACTGTCAAAAGTGTGACATGAGGTACCTGCTTGGGAGAGCTGGTGCTGCTGGGCCTGAGTGCATCGCAGTTCTTCATTGATTTCCTTCAGAGAATCTCTTTCAATGATGATCCTCTATTGGAAAATTGGTGGTCAGAAGTT
Source organism: Adrianichthys oophorus (assembly GCA_036245035.1). Lineage (NCBI taxonomy): Eukaryota > Metazoa > Chordata > Actinopteri > Beloniformes > Adrianichthyidae > Adrianichthys > Adrianichthys oophorus. Next base: position 2,960,142 of record BSAI01000138.1, read on the forward strand.
TTCAGTAATAAAATAGTTTAAAAATCTGTTGTTGCTAATTAATTTCTACAGTTTCTCAACCTCCTTCTCCTTCATTGCAGTGTCATGTTTCTCCTCCAACTTCTTGATCTCAAAAGCGAGGATATCTGCTCGCCTCGTCTCTTCAGACAGTTTTCTGTGAAGCTCTTGAACCTGGGGAAAACATCAATCCCTGTCAGCAAATCCCTTTTGTTTGAAATCAAGCCAATGTCCTAAATTCATTACACTTAATTGGCTTGCAATTGTAGCTTGATTTACTTGTCGTTTGTATGTTTCCAGCTGTGCACGGGCAGCGTTGGCTTTGCGAAGCTCTTCCTCCAGACTGACGGTGTTTTGCATGTAGGTCATATTATTTTCTTCCAGCAGTTTCATCTGCCTCTTTAGATCACCAAGATTCTCCAACTTACGCTTATAAGTTTCTACCGAGGCCTCCAGCATTACCACCCGATCTGAGCAGTTCCTGAAACAGAAAAAAAAATCTTTTGTCAGAGTTCTGGTGTTCAGAGATGGACGAAGTTTTGCATTAGGAACACGAACAAGACAGAAGTGCACACCTCAGGATGTCCAGCTCATCTTTAAGAGCCCGGGATTCCTCTGCCAGGCTGGTGAGCTCATCATTGCGGTGCTGAAGCTCAATTAGCTGCTTCTCCAGTTCCTCACAGTGGATTCGGTAATCATCCTTGGCAGCCTCTAACCTAAAAAAAACATCTTCTAGTTTCACCTTTCTTCTGGCTGAAATTTTGGCTAAAAGTGCATTCACACCAAACGCAATTCGTGCGGCCAATTCCCGTGGCCCACCCCTCCTTCACAGGGAAGAGCTTCCAGCTTATATTTTCAGCCTGGTTGCTACATGGAGCTTCCAGCTAATGTTTTTAGCCTGATTGCTACACTGAGCTACATCTGTTCATCTCATTTACAATTCATGGGAGACACGGTTGATGTTCAGAAATCAGGTTTATTTATTTCGAAAGAGCTCTACAAAAACATTGGTGATCACGTCTCCGTGTTTGGGTTCATGAAAACATTTTTCCCGGTAGCTACAGCGAGTTTCTCTCCTGCTGCTGTGTCTGATTGATGGCCACTTCTGCTGGGTTTCCGTCTCTCTCTGACCGAGTTCAAATGCTTACTGTCGCGCATTAACCCAAAACCTTTTTTTTATTGTTGTCGCAATGAAAATAAGAAAAGCATCATAAAGTTCAGGAGGCCTGAGCAGACTGCTTTCTCATCCAGCAGTGGCTCTCTGTCTGGCCACGAGCTCCTCTCCGGCAAAAGCTGGCATAGTGAGCGTGTCCACTACAGCTCCATAGGTCCTACAACAGACTCTCTAGAGTGTACCCGCCTTCACCCAACAGTAATCGGGACGGGATCTGGAAACCCTGCTGCCCAAAAAAAAGATACAGCGGGTTAAGAAAATGAATAGAAGTTCAGGAGATCTATGTATTGATCCACCATATTGGATGTTTTCTCCTAGCTGTTGCTAAAAACGTCACATGCCCAAAGTTAAGTCCCTGATTGGTTGAGGAGACACAACCACCTCCCCAGAGTGCAGATTTTTTTTCTAACACTGACTCGCTCAATTTGCGCCGCAGAACCTCAATTCGCGTCTAAACCATTGATTTTACATTGTAATTGGCCGCCTCCACCACGTGAATCCCATTCGGTGTGAGTGCACACTTGTACACTTGTACACGGTGTACTTTAAGCATCTTAGCAGGAAGGTGACACACCTGAAGTTTTCTTCTTGCAGTGACTCAAACTGCAGCTGCAGCTGACTGTGTTTTTTCCCTGAGGGTGTGCTTGGGTCATCGAATGTGTCCAGCTGATTGGCTCGGTCTGTTAGCACGTCATTCTCAGCCAATAAGCTGTTTCGTTCCTCCTGAAGAACAGTTACCTGACCACGACAAAGGTAAATGAGAGCTGCTCTCCTAAGGAGTTTCAACTTAAAGTTAGGCTGATAAAAGTCAGCAGGAAAAAACATGAAGCAAAATGTCCCATGCAAAGCATAGAATACAAAACCGTGTCTTTTACTGTACAATTAAGTGGCCTTCTCCCCCGACTGTTAAAACAATGGTGATTAATTCATGCAGAGCACAAAGATCAAACAAACAAGTTAATAACAGTTAGCTTTTCCTATCAATATTCCAATTTATAGGCCTCTTTCACCCACTTTGAAAGTCTAAAAAAGGAAGAAATTTCAATGCATAACCCTTCAATTAAATTAATAAAGGAACAGATTGTCAAAATAGCTTAAATTGGGCAATTCTTTTAAAGGGCACATATAATACAAAATCACATTTTTTTTGCAAGTGTATTATAATGTTAATTCCTCATGAAAACCAACCCAAAAGCAGCATTTTGCTCCAGCCACGCATCTCTGAGCATTACTCTAAAACTCTGCTCTCTGAGCACCAGCTCCTCCCAATCCACGAAAATGAGAAGGTCCTCACATTCATACGTATGAACGTGGGAGAACAGCCCCTTCCAGGAAGAGTTTGCGCTGCTAGCACCGGGCCCAGGCTAACACACACTCACTTCCTCTGCGGAGCTTGTGGTGTTCGGCAAAATGCTTTGATTGTAGCATTGACTCTGAGTAGAAGTATTTTCTCTTACAAATAACCTGCAGAGATAATAATAGCTCACTGCTGAGACCGGCTCTAGGATGACAAGGAGCAAAAGGCAGTGCCTCAGAGATCGAGGCATCTTACTTCCAGGCACTCTGGTTGTGATTGAATTCCTTCTTTACTCACTACATAGTGAACTATTTAGGGCATTTGCCCTTTTGTAGAGCTGTCTGAATCTACAATTTCAAAATCTAGTGCTCAAGAAATTTCTTGAAAGTCTGCGAAAAAACCAGTGTGCATCGATGCTGACTAGATAGGTGACTATAGACCAGGGATGGGCAACTCCAGGCCTCGAGAGCCGCAGTGTCTGCATGATTTCCAGATATCCAAGCCCTACTCATGACTGATTACCTGGTTCAGGTGTGTCCAGCCAATTAGAGCATGTCAGAGCATAGTATGTTGGAAAACATGCAGGAATGCGGCTCTCGAGGCCTGGAGTTGCCTATCCCTGCTATAGACTATAGATAATGCATTGCGTTTAAGCAATTTTTTGAGAAAAAAAATACTTTAATTTTTTTTTATAAGCCAAGTTTTCACTATCAGAACAGTGTGGATTCATAAATCTTTAGTGTTGGGTTGTCATTTTATTATATTTCTTAACCCATTTGTGTTTGAAGTGCTTTAATGAAAATATAAATAATAAACCCTTTTAAGTTTGTGTGTTATTAGACTTCCGTGTGTCTTTTATTTTAAATTGCCTTTTTGTTTGAATCTTGCTAATTAAAATACTCAAAAAAACTAGGTATAGGAGCATAGTTGTGTGTTAGCTTGTGCTTCTTTGTCGAGTTTACAGCTTTTGTTCATTTGTAAAAACTAAACCTACACCTTAAAAACATGTTTAAACACTCACTTTAAACACAGAGGACCAAACAGCTATTTTGGCAGACAGATGTTCAGGAAAAATTCAAAATTACCAGTAGTTAATAAAACACAGTACATGACTTGTCTTGGACAGAAACGGTTCCAAGCCTTTTGTTAGCAGAGTTAGAACAAACGTGTGAGCAGCTGGTTTAGAAGTGTTAACTTTCCCCCAGCAGTTGGACTTACCTCTCTTTGCAGACAGAGAAGAGATCAAAAATGTCTGTCAAGAGTGCAGTTAGACAGTTGATCAGTGTGTGGCTTAGTCTGTCTGTGCACTGCTGAATGAGATATTTTGGCTTGGTGGCCCAGTGAGCTCAGACTGTAAGCCCACACTCATTCTGCCACAGCAGCTCCAGACAATGAACCCAAGCACTACAGAGTTACACAAGTCCTGTTTAGACTGCGCCAGGGACAAATGTGTGTGCAGAAACAAGGAGCTTGCTAACAGTGAAAGGTCTACATGATGGTGATCTTACTCAACCAGAAGTTCGATGACGTATTTACCTGCATGTCTAGCTCTTGACAGCGCTGGGCAAGGGCCTCCTTTTCTGAAAGAAGTTCAGTAAGCTCCTCCAGTGCTTTTTTAAGCTGTTAAACAAATGAGAAGTGGAATTAAAGACACATAGTAAATGGTAAATTCAAGAACATTTGAGATTAACAAGCACTGCAGTAATCTAATGTTATTTAATATCATAATGTTATTTTTTGGAAACAACTGAATGATGTTGAACACAAAAAACTACAAGTTAAGTTGAGTTGATACAACTTCACAAAAACATATTCTTTTTCTTTGTACAGTTTTTGATTGCGTGTGTACGACAGCGTATTAGGGCCACTAGAAAAAAAGTAATTCTACAGTATTTAAAGTCATAAATTTATAATAATAAACTTTATTTGTGTCGCACAAAGATAAAAATCACACTTTCAAGATAAAAAAAAAAAATCACTTTCAAGATGAAAATCACAAAGTGCTTCACAGTAAAACTGTGAAGTAAAATAAAGAATATAAAACAAAATTAAGAAAAGGCAATTTTAAAAAGATATGTTTTTAGCTGCTTTTTAAAAGAACACTTAGTCCACAGACCTGAGACTGAGAGAAAGGGAGTTCCAGAGGGATGGAGCCAATGCTGCAAAGGCTCTGTCACCTCTAGTTTTTGACTGGGTCCTCTTAACAACCAGCAGACCCTGGTGACATGATCTCAGGGACCTGCTGGGAGTGTATGGCTGCACAAGGTCTAATATGTAGACCAGTGCTCGGTTATTAAGAGCTCTATAAGTTAAAACCAGGATTTTAAAATGCACTCTAAAATGAATGGGGAGCCAGTGCAGCTGAATTAATAATGGGGTGACATGAAAATACTTGGAAGATTTGGTTAAAAGCCTTGCAGCAGCATTCTGCACAAACTGAAGCCGTTCCAGAGATTTTTTGCTTAAACGTGAAGATGCAGTTGCAATAATCAAGTTGAGAAGAAATAAAAGCATAGATGAGCATCTCACAATTGGACTCAGTTTAGCAATTTTTTTTAATGAGTGTTTTTCTCAAAAATTTACAAGATTTTCAGTCAAAGTGAGCCTACAGTCCAGCAAGTGAATGCAGTGTGTAGCAGAAGACCAACTAAACTGTCAGAGTCTTGGATTTGAACAGATAAGCTGAATGTTTATAACGTTTCAAGTGTTTGGAAGCTCTTTTAATTGATTTATGGTTTATTAATGTTTTGTTCATTGATGGGTGGCTTGCAGGATATCTGCAGTGCTCATTGATACCCCTGCAGCTGTCCACTTCCGTTCTTCCTCCAGGAAAGACAAGATCTCCAAGTCTGTGTGATGCTTTCCTCTGAAGAGGCCCAGTTTTCCGCATTTTCAATGTTCTTGTGCTGATGTAAGAGACTACTTTCATTCATCTTTGTTGTTTTCTGTTGAAATGGGATGTTTCACTTGGAGGAGGGGACGTAAAGTATGTAACACTATTTTTCTTCCTCTTTGGTGTTCCTTCTGCGCATGACAGTTACATGACGTAGGGTGACGAATGGACGTCTGTGTGAATGTAAAGGGCAGAGAATAAAGTGACGTAAAGTTGTAATTTGACATTTTATTTTGTAAACTGGCCCTAATACTCCATCATAAATATGCATCCATTCAATCATTTTCTGAACCAGCTAAGTCAGTTTCAGGGTCAGAAAGTTGATGGAGCCTATCCCAGCCACTGTTGGGTGAAAGCAGGGTACACTCTCACAGGGCCACACAGAGACTTATGATCATACACACTCACATTTCTACCTGACAGGCATTTTAGAGTCATCAATTGATCTGAGATGCATGTTTTGGACTGTAGGAGGAAGATGCAGAAAACCCACGCATGCACAAAAAAAAAAAACAGCCAGAATTTGAAACAAGACCTTCTTGCTGTGAGGTGAAAGCGCTCCCTAACATCCAAAAAATTGAAAATGAGATAAAAATAGATGATCTGCACCCGAGGAAAAGTAAAGTAAAGAGCCCTCTTTGTAATCTACACTGTCCAAAAAATATATATATGCCAAATAAGATTGAGAAAAGGATTTTTGTGAAAGCCGTGGAGCAGCTCTTTTTAGTGATACAGACAGATTCAGTTAGACTTTGTCAAAAACACTAGGTCTATCTATAAACTGACAGCTAAAGTGTCATAAACATGTTTTACTTAAGTTAATTTTTACTTTATTTGAATAAATCAGATTATAATTGGCTGGAGTTTAAATGACAGATTCTTAGTAGCATAACTTATAAAAATATCTAATCTTGTCTTTCTTGAGGTGGCCATTTTTAGCAGCAGTTGCCTTGCTAAATACCAAGAAATTGGCACTCTTTCATGCTAATTGGTCAATTAAAATAAATTTTCTTTTGCAGTGTTTATAATGTAAAATGATATAAAATACGCAATTGATATGAAAATATATGAACTTTTTTTTTTTCTCCAGCTTTCAACAGGTGCCGCTGTGGACTAAACTGACCTGACCTGACAGGCTACATGTGTAAAGTGGTTCATCTTAAAATGTAGAGGAAGGAGGCCTGCCATGAGGAAGGCTGCCAAGAAGAAAGGTGTTGGATAAAAGTTGCTGCTTAATGGAAGATATGAGATAAACTAAAATGTCCCTTGTTTGGGACTTGTATCTGCAGGATGAGTTATCTGCCTGGTCTGTCTCCATAAATGTGGCAACAATACTGACCTGTTGTTCCAAGTCCCCTGACAGCTCTGCTGCAAATGGACTGGTGGTTTCTTTACTCATGAGCTGAAGAGAAAACCAGACACAAAGCAGCAATGACTCGATCTAGATTTACTGCATGGAAATGTTCACTGTCGTTTTCAGAAAAGATGTTCAGCATCAATTTAAAGTCCCACTCCAGTCATATTTTGATCAAATGCAAAAGTGTTCCCAGTGATATTTTAATGATTATTTTTCCATTTTAAGGCCAGTTTCGTTAAGACAATTGTACAGACACGATCAGAGGTCCTGCGGAGCGATTTGAGTGGTCGGCGCAGCGCGAAGGTCTGGCAGCGCACGAATTAAGCGACGGGAGACCAGACTTTTTAAAAATCTAGTCTATGAAGCCCTTGGTTTAATATTTGCTGTTGTATTAAAAAAAATGTTCAAAGGATTTTTTTTTTTAAATCATGTATTCTCTATGCCTAATGAAATGCCATTATGTATTTAAAAAACTAGCCACACGTGGTGGGATTAGAACCCGGTTACTTCCAGTATTTTTGGCTTACTATCACATGACAAACTGCCATCGCCACGATGTTTGCTATGTGGTGACCGAATTTTTCTTTTTTCGCAAGTAGATGGTTTATACTCGTTTATTTATTTTTGATGGCCCACGATCTACAGTCACGTTAACTCCTCTGCTCTAAATGATCTCATGAACCCAAACATGGAAACGTGATCATGCTCTTCGTAATAAATAAACCTGATCTCTAAACATCATCCGTGTCTTCCATGCATTGTAAATGAGAGAAACACAGACACATCTCTATGTAGCAATCAGGCAAATAATTTTAGCTGGTAGATCCTCCCACACGTGGCCGGGGCGGTGAGCTTTAAGGAACACATATTTGGCCAGTAGTGAGCACAGAATTAGCTGTGCGTGAAAGAGAGATGGTCGACACGAATTCACCGCAAGAATCACTTTTGGTGTGAAGGCAGCTTAAGAGCTTTTATATCTATAGAGCTTCTATATATATATCCTGCATCATGAGAAAAATGCTACAAGAACATGTTAAAAACACCAAAAACACTTTTTTTTTGGGGGATGGGTCTTTAAAAGCTCTAAACTGAGTGAGGAAAAAAAACTAATTGACTGACCTCTTGGATGGCTGTCATGACAACATGTTGCACAGACTCCTCCAAAGTCATGATGATCTGAATGTATTCTAAAAAGAAAAAAAAATCAAGTGTGTGCAACTTCTTAATGCAAAAGTGACATGTTCCGTTTCATGTTTATGCCTCTAGACTGACTGGATTCTAACTTTTTAGCAACACTGTAAACAGGTGTGTTTGCTCTTTGCTTCAGTGGAAAACGCAGTCATACCTTGTTTGCGCTCACATTTGACAGCGCAGCCCAGTATGAGCTGCAGCAACCTCCCCAGCTCCACTGGGTTGGCGTGCTCAGCCACCAGGGACAGATCAGGTAAAGGAAAGTCAGAGATTTCCTGGGATAACATCTGATACCAAACAAAGAGAAACTTGAAAAGGCTTGATCATTGAAGAGTCTCCGGTATAAAGCAGGACGATGCCTTCTCTAGCATGGTCACTCAGAAATGATTAGGTAAAATGGACACAGCATGTTTCCTACCTCTTTATAATAGTTAACAACCATCTGAAGGATCTTCTTCAGGTTGTTCATCTGACGAGAGAATAAAAACTTGAGGGAAGAACAATGAAAGGGGAATTAGAAAGACCTGAACAGCTGACAGATGCAAACAAACCCACATGAACACATTTAGATAGTCATATTGCAGTCAGAAATCAGAACCAGCACCACAGGAGCAGGTGTCACAAACAGAGGTGGAGAAAATATGAAGGAAAAAAAGAGACACCAGGGAGAGCACGGAAGTTTCACACCTTCAGCCGCCAGTTGTCCTCCACATCTGCTTTGATGCGACTGAGCCATCCGTCGTTGAACCATGCAGGGTCTCTGCAGCAAATATACCAATATATTCATGGCTCTGGTTTCTATTGACTTGTTACATTTAATTCCATTTTCAAATAGCAGTGCCCCCACTCGGATTCTGCTGAAATCTAGAAAGTGTTTGAGATGTTGTACATATTAATTAAAAAAAGCAGATTATAGTAAGAAGGCTCATCACAGTGCATGAGGCACCCTAAATTCTAAGTCAAATTCAGGGCAACTCTAAAGGGAATTTACAGTCTACCCTAGATAGAAGTAGCTAAACTGGTCTTGGTTTTGTTGTGCTGGTATCTTATCTAACTTGCGTCAGACAGATCGATCTGAATGGATTGTAGGAATGAAAAATCGATGTATCAATTAATTGTGACACCCCTCCCTAATAATACTTGTTTACATCAATTTTGTTTTTCAAATGCTTCCTGGTCCTTCAATCTGCGAGCTGTAAATAATCCAAAATGACTAAAAACCAGTTTCAGATGCAGCGTGCTGAGATGATCACTCACATCTGATGCAGGGCTTGGGACATTGCAGCTCCAGTGGTAAGCTCCTGCACTGTTGTGCAGGGTGCAGGAGTGTTGAAGGTCTGCAGCTGTGCAGTAGCACGAGGTCAACAACATGGGAAGAGGAGAAAAGAAGCAGTTATGACTGAGAGGAGGGAGTTAAAAAATGACTTCTTAAATCACATGAGCACAAACCACTGACTTTGACACTGACACTGTGAATTCTAATGTTAATTTTTAATAACTGCCATAAAACTCAACATTTTTCAATATGAGCCACTAAGATTTTAATATCAAAATTCATTTAAATTATTCTTCATCAACATTTGCTAAATAAAGCTGTGTGTCTGTTGTAGGAAAGTAGTGCCCATAATTTGGCATACATTTCATCTTGATGGGTCAAATGGTTTGGCAGCTATAGAAAATAAACATTGGAATTCACATGCGAACAACTAAGATTTTTTAATATAAAAATGAATATAGAAAATTCTTCATCAACTATTGCAACATAAAGTGGTGTGTCTGATGTTGGAAGGTAGGGCCCACACATCGGGATATACTTGAAGTCTTCAGATCACATGGTTTGGAAGCTATTGAAAAAATATTAAAGAATTCAAGTCCTTTTTTTAAATAGAAAACATTACAAAATAAACAAGATCCTTAAAATGCAACATGAAGACATTTTTAGTGTTAGTCTTTTTCTTTTTGCAAAACATTTCTGCTTAAGCTTCAAGTGATTTCGTTGAATGTTATGGTCTACAACAAAATTAAAATCATCACCATATCACGCACTCGTTAATTTGTTGACGTTTCCTATGAGACGCCTCTGGACATCCGGGCTGAATCTGTCGAATATTCAACCTGAAACTAACTGCACCCTAGTATTACAGAGCCTCGTCATCATCAATGTTTGTTTTTCATTACTTTCCTTGTTTAATCCAGACCACCGCACTAATGCAAAGAGCAACATTCCGCATATATCCCTTCTAATTGGATTAGAGTGCTTTAACAAAGTCGAGGACATAGCTGCCTTTGTGGCTGGGTGTTAAGTTACAGTAAACGGCTCGTGCCGATGGGCGCGAGGACGTTTCGACTCCTCAACAGCCCCCCGCGTATTGCTGTTATCGCGGATGCTGCCTCAGCGGGGAACCGCTTATGAGAGGAAATCATTCTCCGAGGTATGCGTTCACTCCAGCGCTTTCACCTCCACCTGACTCTGAAAGCGTCCGACACCAAAAAAAAAAAAACATAGAGCGCGAGCCTTCGAAAATAAGAAGTCAATTTCGTGAACTCACCCATATTATAAGGCTCTCGACCAACGCATCTCTGTTGTCTTCCATGTATCCCCTGCTTGGCTATAGAGTTAAAATAGTCCCCTTTACCTGTCACCAAACCTCTTCCGCTCCTTTCCTCCGCATTTGACCTCACCTCCTGCCAAAAGGTATATTTCTTGCGACGGAAACGTAATGTAACGAGAAACACATACCTTCTTGTTATTAAAACGACGTAAAGCATTTGGGAATGGCGCAGCTCGGAGGTGCCTTGTACGTCAAATCTCTAGCGTAGAGGCTGGGACGATGATAGGCGAATGGATTCAAGTGCGAGCCAATCAGAAAGGACATTATTGATTGACAGCAGTTTAACTAATTACTGACCAATCAAAATGCTGCATTTGGTTTGCTCTTTAAAAAAAAAAAAAAGAAAAGAAAAGGAAGATGAATGGAGGTCAAGGTTTATCTGAGCTTAAAATTAAAAATATTAAAACACGTGATAGAACGTTTTAATCATAACAGTTTTACATATAATCATAAAAACCTAAGTTTTAATTTGTTTAATAATAATGAACAACAAAACTTGTGGCAATTTTAATAAATATTATATTTCATTTTTGAAATGCAATGACAGATGTATTCTAAAATATAATATTATTAAAGTTTTATGCAAGGTTTGAATGTATGATGTATCTACAGGTGCTTTTCTGGTAGTTTTTCTCCCTTAAAAAACTGCAGAAGAACTATAGACCTAAATGTAACAAATTTGCCAAATAAGCATATAAATAAATTAATCATTTGTGGTGATATTAACATTGATCTAACTAACCCAACTAAACAAAAGTATTATAGTGGCCAATTCCTTATGTGATGTCACAGATCATTTACCAATTTTTACAGTTTTTACAGTAAAATCAGCCTTCTGTTGCCCTTTTCTTTTGTTTTATTTTCTCTTTCTTTATTTTTAAATTATCATCACTATTTGTTTATTTTACTCCAGGTTCATGTTGATCATCCACAGTTGTTTTCATGTCTGTCAATTAGTCTATTGGAGTGTCTGGTTTCCAGTTTATCTCGGTCAGGTCATCTGAGCTACCAGCCTTGCCACCTTTATGACTTTATGGTTTTTTTTTGTCATGTTTCCGTTTATTTATTAAATGTTTTTAGTTTCCGTCCACCAAGTCTGGTCTCCTGCATTTTTGAGTCATCCACCATCACCACTCCCTCACATATCATTGATTTCTGAAATGTAATTACTTTCACATTAGGTTATGAAAATAAAATGCTCTAAATATCAATTTGATGTCACATTTGACTAGATTTAAATTAATTTAATGTACTTAAAATCTGTCTCAACCAGCTTTTTAAAAATTGTTTCACTCTTACAATTTCACTATTAATTGTACAATATTTACTCCAACAAATATTGCATTTGATTTTATAAACTTTTTAAAGGAACAGGAGTCCAAGTCTTTTGAGCTGAGAAATGAATTATGGATTATTTTTAGCTAAAATTATGCGGTAACAGGGTTGAAATAAGGGTAACAGGGTTGCATGAGATAAGATGGATGACTGGCTCTATTATTTTTTTATTAGAGGTCATCATATACCAATGACAAATACATTTCCAAGACAGTAAACTGTAACTTTTATTACCTTTTGTTGCATCTTTTTCAGCAGCACTCAATGGTGGGCCACACTGAACAAAAAATAATTTATCTAACTTAATTTAGTCTCTCTATTTTGAACTGTAACTTGTTTGAATATAGTTTTATTTAGGCAAAGTTAAGCATCCCTTAGCAAAAACGTTGTAAACAAAGTTTTCCAACATACCATGTTCTGGCATGTTCTAATTGGCTGGACACACCTGAACCAGGTAATCATCAGTAGGGCCTGGATATCTGGAAATCATGCAGACACTATGGCCCTCGAGGCCTGGAGTTGTCATTCCTTGCTATAGACCATGTAGATGTAGTGTAGGAAGTATACTAACTGAATACTTCTTCAGACTACTTTGTAAACATTTTAGGTTTACAATAGATAGATAGTATATAAAACTTCAAGTAAACTGCATCATTTTCAGTATGGGCTAAGGGTGTGTTCAGACTGGACACATTTGGTTCGTTTAAAGTGAACCAGAGTTCATTTCCCCCAGTAATCCAGAACAAATTTTCCACCTGAATGCACCCAAGTGGGTCTGGGACCAGGAACCGCTCTTGGACTCATTTTTGGATGGACTTGGTTTGTTTCCAATCAGACAGAGCTCCAATTCACTCAATTCACTCAGTCTGAATCCGCAAGCTGGGAGTGGAACAACTAGACCAAACTGCCACAGTAGCCGGGCATTGTGGGATGTGAACAGAGAAGAAACATGGCAACATGAGCCATGGAGAAACGATGAGACACAGCATGCTATACATATGCTATTATACTATTTGACATCCATTTTGGTCATTGATGGGCTGGGACAAAAGAAAAATTGGATTTTAGGGGGTACTCCAAACTTATTTGCATTTTGAAAACTATTTCAAGCATTCTTTTCTGTTAGATTTTTATAGATTTGGTCTCAGGACAAGTACATTTACTTAAAAATTGCATGATTTAGTATTTTGTACAAGGATTATTTTTTTTTAAATCAATGGGTGGGATGTAAAATGTCCTCCAATTATAGAATGACCCATTTAATTTTTGTTGTAGCCAATATAATTGTTATCTTCTATAGGTTTGCATCACATACATTGTTTTCTAATTACTAACATGTTTGAAACAAAATAAATAAATAAACAATCTTAAAGAAAACATTTCAAACCCGTAAACAATCAGCTCGTAAATTCTTGGTTAAATGCCAACATTCTATAACAGTCAATCATTGATAAATGCAACTCATGTCAAAGGGTGTGTCACTCACGTTAGAATCACAGCGGACCGTTTCAGGTCACTTTCCGATAAGATCCTTTATGTAAAAAATTGTAACTCTACAGGTCAGTTTGCATTATTTATAAGACAATCCAAATGCAAAAATGAGAAACACTGGATGCAGCAAGGATATGTGACACGTTCAAGTGTACTATTGAGGTGAGAATGGACCATGTGGTCTATATAAATGTGTGACACTGTGACATTTTTGAGTTATACTTTTAACTTCTGATTTCTACAACCCTGAGAAGCTGACCTTCACTGATACACGGCAACTATTTTTAGATGACCTGAACCATCCTGACTTTCTAGCTTGAACAGTGCCAGGATAAATATTTGTCAGCATATTTCTGTACCACATGCCTCCATGAACTATGTGAGGGTTGTCACATCTTTGCCCACTACTTTGAGATAAAACTTCCTTATATGAAGACAGCAGCTGCAAATGAATTTGCCACCATGCCAATGCGTTTTGATAGTTTTTGACATAGTTGTTCATTGTTGTTTTCTGATGGATAATCTCAATTCTCAGTTTCTTTAAAAAATGCTGAATTGTTTTTATTGTTCGCCACCTCCAGAGAATACATTTAATAAAATCTATTTTTGTTTTAGTCTATTTACGTGTACTTCTTTGAAAAAAATAATGTTTTTTTTTTAATATAAAATTTTTTAAAAAGTACTGTAACATGAAAGAAAAGTTATATATATTTTTTCTATGCTATTTTGTGTGTGTACTTTTATTTGAATCCAGCTTTAAATGTGTTTTTACATGTTTTCCGTTTGTTTTAAAGAAAAAACAGTAGAGACCATCACCCGCATGTGTGCTACACAATAGCATTTCTTTTTTCCCTTTTTGTTTCGTCATTTTCTGTATTCATTTGTTTGTGTTGTTTTCTGAAGACAGGCTCATATTTTAAATTTAGTATGTTAGTGACCTTAAAACTCTCCGTTCCTCATTTATAAGCTTTGCAGAACAATCCGTTAGAGTAAGCTTGTGCCTGTGGCCTATCCTTCCATCCTATATTGCTGCTTTAACTGCTGTTTTCTTTTAGTAAGACGTAAAAGATTTTCTGAATCGCAGCTTTATAACATCAAAAACAACTGCAGTGAAATCCTTTGCCATCAGCAAAGGGCTGGATTGGTTTCATAACTTACAGGTAGGTCATGGTGAGTGAAAGCTCATGTGGTCAGGGTTTTGGTAAAGTAAACTTTGAGTCAATTATTTACCCAGTTTAGATCGTTCAAGCAGGTGGAGCTTGTTAGGTAACCTTTCTGACTCTGATTTGGTTTGGTGACCCACAAAATGAGACTTTAACCTAACTAAAGACTAACGTGTTAATTAGCTCTTCTGTAGACTTTTACTTTGAAATGGGTCTTTTTTTGATCTGTAGTGATTGTGTTTTTGTGTGGAGGAGCGCTATTCCTTTAAAGTAAAAATTGCTGCAGCTGATATTGGAGGGTGTAGTTAATCAATAACCAGTAGCTTGAGTTTATTTTGTTGAGGGATGCTATAAGGCAGCGCTTCACTTCCCAGCAGGAAACATAGAGTGCCTCTCCTTGGGATAAAGCTGCTCCGATAACAGCTTTACTTCTATCATCTCGGTGCAGGTGAGTCTAGATGTTCTCAGTAAGGTTGTGCACGTTATTTATTGACTTTTTGCTAACTTGAGTTTGGGAAAGTTTTGTTTCTTTTAAAGCTCAAACACATTTTGTTTAGCACCTTAGACTAAATTTGCTTTTTTTTTTTTAAATCCTGCTAAGAAAATAATCAGGAAGGGGTTTGATATTTGTTAGCCTCTGATTTTTTTCTAGAATACTTTAAAAATCGTTAAGATTTAACAAGAAAAAGCCCTTTTTTTCTGAATAACTCTTTCAATAATGTAATTTTTAAAAATGATTTTAAAGTCTCAGTTGTCACGCATCTAGGTGTGTGAAAGTTATCCTCCACATTTGACCCATCCCCTGGGGGAGCGGTGAGCTGCAGACACAGCTCATGCTGGGCCCCATTTTTTAGTCTTTGGTATGATTTGGCCTGGATTTGAACTCAAAGCTTTCCAGATTCAGGGTGGACACTCTACCACATGGCCACTAAGCAGGACAGGCTTCAAGGATGCTTATTTATTTCTGTGGTTTGAACATCATGTAAGTATATCTCTAAAACTGTTAGTCATGTTTTCTATCTTCGCTTTACTTTCCAGACTGGATCATCCCTAATCTGAAATTGCATCAGGCCAGGATCACCTGGAGTCATCCTCAAGACAGCTGTAATAAATCAAGATCAATGCATTCAAGTTACCATAAAGTGAGTGCAACAGTCAAGCACATACACGCTCTGCAAGTTCTTCTGTGTCTGATGATTTAATTATGTCTGAGTTCCAATGGGCTCCTACTTCTGTTCGTCACCTCATGGCATGACAGTTATGGCTTTATTAGAGTGTTAGAGTCATGCCGTCCTTCCATTTATATACATAAAAAACACAGCCAAATTAAACCATACAAACACATATTGTAAATATACTTTTTAAATCCCCAAAGCAAATTAATTTATCAAGTCTTTACATCTTTTTTTTTACTTCTTATTCATGTTCTAACAGTTTTTCCTTTTCTCACTGCCTCAGGAGTCATGTCTGTCCACAAACACGCAAGACTGGCAATGCCCGGTCTGCCTGCAAACACCCCGATTTCCTGTCCAGACCAACTGCAGCCACTTGTTCTGTGGTATGAGCTCACACATCCAAACCCACAGATCAACCCACGTCACATACTTTGTAAATGCATAACAACATGCCACAATTGGCTTTGTTTTCCCCCATTCGGTTTAAACTGGGTTCACATGTTGCATTACATCTAAGTTATTCATTCACTGAGGGCTGTAGCATTAGTGGGATTCAGCTGTGTGAGTGTTAACCATCTTCAGTTCTGATTTCCCAACTACAACAAATCAAAAGAAAGAAGCAAAACACAACCAGCAGATGTGCAGAAGAAAGTTGCTGAACAGACCTTATCTGCTGAGTGTCTTTACTCTTTGTTCAGTCAATGTCTGCTTGAAGAAAACTCTCTGCAGTCCAGGTAGTCTGTTTGTGTTGGTTATCTACAAAACTACTTTAGATTTGAAGGCAGGAGCACATGTAAATTTCTTTTATTTCAGTCAGCAATATTTATGGATTTGACTTTACTTTGCCAAAGTTTAAAGAACTGTCAGGACCAAGACTTTGCTTTTTAAAAATGTACAATTAGATATTTATTTTTATCTCTATTCTGCGGTTAAGTGTTATGGTGCCCTCCGGTTTAACATTGACATCATTGGTTACCAATTAAACGTTTTTTTTTTCCCACGAGCATATGCTTACCTCCACCTACAGTGAAGATCTGACTTTAACTCAGTTACCTCCACGTCTGTATCTTATCAGTCGCTCATGCTGGGGGCCTCTTGAACCCTTGAACACCAATCGCTTGTTAAATGTTGGTCATAAACATGAGTTTATTTTAAATGTTGTAAAATATGTCTCATTTACGGTGCTTTGATAGTGACTGAAACACTTGCTTTTCTGCAGCTCCCTGTCTGCTGACCTATTGGAGACATGGATCATGGTTAGACGCAATCAACTGTCCGCTCTGCAGACAGAAGGTGTGGCACAGCTCCACTGTAAATCAGGATCACGTTACAAGTGGCAACATGACTTCAAATGCTTGTAATTGTGTAGGTCGGCGTGCTTCGTAACCTGTTTCATGAGAGCCGATCCGACCAGCAGTCAAAACAAGTTCTGGCGGAAATCACAGACTATAACAGACGTTACTCTGGAGCCCCACGAAAGGTCAGTACAACAGCTCTACTGATCAGGGGTGCAATTTTCTAAGGTTTAAAACGAACATTAAAACAGAAAATAAGAGGAAGAATGTGTTAACTGAATATCTATTGTACCTCCTGCAGGATGAGGACCCTTGACATTTGATCCTAGACAAAACATGGCCTAGATATCACAATGACACATTAAGAAATCCAATCCAGTGTTTCTAGATTGATCTGAAAAACAAGTTTAACTCACTCAAAGCTTTTCCGACACACACATTTTCATCACCAGTTTGGCTGTTATTTAATATCTTTTAAAGCCGGGGCAACCAAGCTTTTTGCAAAGAAGGCCAGATTTGGTGTTTGAGGGTCAGCCATTCAGCATCACATTTTATTTAGCTATTTTAACATTGTACCCAAATGAGCTATTTAACAAGCATTTTTTTTGCACTGGCTTACTTTTAATTTCTTCACATAGAACACAAATACATCTAAACATATTTTTACCATAATTACTTTGAATTTGTCCACTTTTGCACCGTTTACTCCCAGTTAGCTTGTCATAGTTAGCATGTCATGTCTGGTATAGTCCCTCTTGATATTGAACTCATTGTAGACAGCTACAGTTCTTTGGCATATTTTGCAGACAAATATTTGTCAGAAAAAAATTGGAAAATTTCCACTCTTCTTGGAAGTGATGGCCCTCACTCTTAACTTTAGTTCTTTTTATATCCTGTTGACATTTTAGAAATGAAGTGTCACAAAAGGGTCACACGACAGTGTTGCCACAGGTTTACAATGGCTTAAAATACAATTTATCCAGCCACAATCAAAAATATGTTTACATAGTTTTCAGAAAGTGCTGAAGGCCAAATATTGATTTTATCAAAGAGCCGAAGAGAATAGGCCACATTTGCCCCACGGACACGTCTGGTTTAAGTGTGCCCCATCTCTAATTGAATGAATTCTACTTCTTTCAGATGAAGGACTACCTCTGCGATGTCCCCCTTGTTCTGCAGCTGCTGGCCCGAGGCCTGGGCACCATGGGAGGACTCGTGGGGCTGTTTCTGTTCAGAGTGGCCTTGTGCTGCATGGGGACTGTGGTGTCTATCTCGGTCCCCCTAGAGGACCACATGGCTCCATCATCCAATTCGCTGGAAACAGATCCCTCCCTCTGCGGACTGCTAGGCGTTCTGGACGATGTGGTTGTAGTCTTCCTGCTGCTCGTCTGCGTCATCAATGTCAACCAGCAAATTGTACCTGATGGAGGACCCTCTGCTGAGGTGACAGCCTGACAGGATGCAGCTACTGTCAGAATAAACTGTTGGAAATGAACTCATGTTGGTGCATTGAAGCTGCTCAGACTGGACTCCAGGATTCTCGTCAACAAGTGTTTACAGGAGTTATGCAAACATGATCAATATGAAGAGTGCTGGCTCAGCCGTGGTTACAGATAGGGAAATTTCTCAGCTGTTGCCTGCATAAAGTGAATGTATTGTTTTTTTCTCATCTCAATATTGCAACAATCAGGTATTTTAAGTTAAGACAGCTGTGTTGTTGGTATTGTGATGCTGACATTCCTGTAAATATGTGATATAGTTTTTATGGTTGAAATAAATATTTATAGTTAATTCTTGTTTTAAGTCATGTTTAATGCAAATCTGATAACATATTACTGTGATTGTATAAAGTTTTCAGGCTTTTAAAAAGATTACAAAGTAAAACACAACACTTTTAACATTTTAAAAAAAAGTGTATTGAGTAATACTGTCAATTTCATTAGACTTTCACAGCATTTAGTTCACTTTCACAGCATTAACCATCTGTGTTGCTGCACCACGCGGCTGCATTTTTGAACATGCGCAGCCAGGGCGATGGCGCCAGAGAAGGCCGAAGCTCCCTCTGGGCCCAGGGCCACTGCCAGCTCAGGGTGCAGCGCTCTGGGTGAGGCATCATTGCCAGGTGCCTCCCATCCCTGGAACAGAGCCCTGCCACACCGTGCGGGGAGCCGTTGGGATTCAAGGGATACTCCTCGGTGGGGAAACCTTGATCATCAAGGTACCGGAGAGGGGCAAGTCCATCGGAAATTATCAGGTCTTTTGCCTTGGCGCTCCGGAATTGCAATAGACCTAAATGAGGAAAGATGGGACGAAGACAACATCAAAAAAGGGTGCAGGTTACAAAATATTCTGATGTGAGGAATCTGCATCTATAACTGTTGCATTTACTTAAACGTCTACCGTGCATATCTATCTGTGATGAGCAAGAGTTGTCTTTCAATGTACATCAGACTTGTGCTACGTTCACACCATCCTCTGCAACACGTGTTCAAACAACCACTTCCAATGAAAAGACTAAGTAAAAGTGTGTAAATGCACGATTCGGGTTTCTACGTTCAAAATTGCGTTCAAATACAGCTACGCCAGTTTCTACGACTGTTTTTGCGCCCTACGTACAAAACATGTATCTATTGAATGTGCATTGCAAGTTAAACCAGGTCAAACTTTGACCAATCAGGGACTCGAATTTTATAGTGATGCATGGATGGTGTCCCTTTTTAATACACGGAAGTGCCAACCATTTGAAAATTGATCATGGAGGAGAAAATAGACGATTGTGGTTTCTTTCATACTGTATATCAGAATAGAGCTGTGAAAGAAAAAACCTGAAGCAAGATTCGCGAGATTTGCTCCGACATTTTCCACCAAGCCTCTTCCAACTGTAGATGTTGGACATGCTCTAGTAAACAGTAGAAAAAGAAGCCCCTCCCTGTTTATGCAGTGTGAACACCATATGCTAAAAGTGAGTTCAGGAATGCCTGTTTAGCACGTTTTTGAATGCGTAGCTTTAGAGCTACATTGGCTTTAGATTTTCTGCACAGATGGCTTTGTCTTTACCTTCTCCATGAGCAACCCAGACTCCCAGAGCGGAGCCCTCCATTCCTCTGAGCCAGATGGACGAGGACTCCTGAATCCCGACACTCACAAACCGTGACTCAAACCTGCCAGAGCGATTTTGGGTCAGCACCACCTCAGAGCCTGAGGCAAAAGAAGAAAAATTTCAAATATCAACAAGAGCAACACAAGAAAAAATTGAATATTTCTGAAATACTTATTTTTTTGCCACCACCTGCTCCATCCTCTGCCTCACCCACCCAGCCCAAAAGGGCGAGCAGCTGACAGCCATTACACACGCCCAGACTCAGAGTGTCTTCTCTTCGCTGAAACTGATCAAACTCAGCTTTAGCTTTGGGGTTGTAGGTAGCAGTTGCAGCCCAACCTTAATGATAAAACCACAGAATTACACCACCTTTAAGTAAACATGTGATAATCCTCAGTGGCTGCATTTACAAGCAGATTTTATCGACCTTTAGCTGATCCCAGAACATCTGCATAGCTGAATCCGCCAACAAACACGATGGCTTTAAAAAGTTCAAGGGTTAAGGAACCACAGCACAAATCCTGCATGGTGACGTCCCAAACCTGCAAATAAATCCCTTCAGGTAACACTGAAGAGGTTTAAATAATCCCTTACAAAGAAGTTATCATCCAACCTCAAAGCCGGCCATGTATAGAGAGACTGACATCTCTCGATCTCCATTGCTGCCCTCCTCCCTGATCACAGCTACACGTGGCGGCACTCCAGCTGAAAGAGCAAAATATAGACGTGGTTCAACCTTTCTACTGTTAGAACAAACAGCATCTTCAATAATAGCTTCACTTTGTGTATTATCACCAAGCTGGCAAATGCTGGGAGTTTCAGATGGGTCAAAACTCAATTTAAAGTACGGCTGCGTCCTCTTGGCAAGCCCCTCCTCTTCCTGCTTAACACATAGCTCATTGGCTTGGAGGCGCTCCAGCTGGAAGCTTGTGTCCTCCCATGCTGCTCTGAGTTCAAGCAGGGACTCCATAAGGACCTCCTGTCCATCCACATAGACTCTGACCTGGAAGCCAAGTAAGACACAGAGGATACCAAATCACCACAGACCAGAAGAACAAAATACCTCTCAGTTTATGAAGACAATGTCTCACCTTAGCCTTTGGTCCAAAGCCGCAGGTCCTGCCAATACTGTGAGACTGCACACCTGCATCGCTGTATCTCTGACAAACAGCCTCAACATCCGACTCTGAAACCTCCAGGACCACACCCAGTTCCTCGCTAAACAGTAGCTCCATGACTGCACAGATAGCAAAGACTAAACTGAGTTCTGGCTTTAAAATGCCACTGCATCACCGAGAAACAGAAGGAGATGAGACCTAATTCACAAACCTTCACTTCCTTGTGAGGACAGCTCAATGTCCAGTCCTCGGTTTCCAGCAAATGCCATCTCTAGCAAGCAGGAAATGAGACCTCCATCACTTATGTCATGTCCTGCACTTAGCAGACGATCTGGGAGAACAAAAGAAAATCTGTTAAATATTGTTAATATCTTGTTTTAGGAGGTTTTCTTTGTCAGCTTATTTAAACGGAAATAACATTCAAATGCGGCTGTAATGACCATAAAAAAATAACTGATGCAATTCACAGTAAAACCACTAGATGGCACATTAGTCACAGTGCAAAGCATAAGCAGATGAAAGAAGGTTGAAAAAGTACAAATAAAGAAAGCTTTGTAACGTTAAAACAAAGCTGTGTATCTGAAACAACCTGCAGTCTTCTAGCGACTGAAAACTGACCCTGCAGGAGTGTCTGAGTTGTGTTGAAGCAGGCAGTCAAGAGTCCAGCATGGTCCAGGTCAGGGGAGCAGTCTGCAAGCTGGCCGTAGCACTGAGCAAGGGCAGAGCCCCCGAGGCGATGGTTACCTGGACTGAGAGGAACCCACAACAACACACCTGCAGACCACAGAAGTTCAGATGCAGTGTGTTAAGAAGATTTGCACAAATATGTTATTGAGTAAGATGACAACCTGGGTGTCTGGAGAACAAAAAACCTTTCAGACGGACTGCTTTCAGCAGACTCTGTCACTATAGATTAAAGATAAAGTATGAAAATTATTGTCTGTGTGTCAAACCTTTTCCATCAGGATCCTCAAGATCGGGTGTGACAGTGGCAGTGATGTCAGGACATACAGCATATGCTGAGATCACCAGGGCACCTGAAAGGGGCGGAGCAAAAAAACTGACCTTCATGATGTGCCCAGAAATGCATGCGAACGCACTCATAAACACACAAGCACCTGGAGCCTTGACTGTCTCCTTTCCAACTCTCGCTGCCATGCTCAGAGAGTCTTTACCCCCGTCGATGGCGACCCCCAGCTCACTCATCACCTCACACATGGCTTTGCAAGCCTCCCACAAATACACCCCTTCACCGGGCAGTTTGGCAGCCCACATCCAGTTACCGCTGCACTTCACATCCTGCCATGACAGGAAAACACTTGTGATCTCTGTGACCTGTGCCAAGAATAACCTACAGGGGATTTTTTTTCTGCACAGCTGTCATTTCAATAAAAATGTGTGCTTTCTATGTCACACAAATGATTTTTTTCTTCTGTGCAGATGGATCTTGTAACTCCACCTTCAGTGCTGTGACTCTAGCGAACATCAGATTGGTCAGAGCCTCTCCGACGGCCATCCGAGCCCCAGCTGCAGGACACACCAGTCCTTTAATTGGCTGCTCCCCTATGGCTGTTGCTGCTCCCTCCAGACTGAACGGTGACAGAGCAACAACGGCCACGTCGGCCAATGGGGTGTAAAGAGGACCGACGCACTGTTGCTGGGCAACCAACCCCGTCACAGACCGGTCCACCTGACGCAAGAACAGAGGGAGAGAGCACCTGTTTTTTTTTAACCTGCACACAGAAGCACCGTAAGGCAGAAATGAAGGACAAAACCTTGTTGGTCAGGTAGCGTTTGGAGGCCACGGCAGGCAAACGCAAGACCCTCTGCAGAGCTTCTGTGACTGAGAGGCCAGCAGGAAGCCTCAGAGGCTGGTAGGTGAGGGCCACTCGATCCAGCCTGAACTCCTTTTGCGGCATCTTCCCTAGAATCCACTCCAGCTGCAGATCAACAGGATGGCGAACGCAGTCCACCTGATCATTGGTGCCACTCTCATCGTCCACCAACACGATCTGCAGAAAAACATTATAAAACAAGCTTAGGAATCCTGCTTCCTTTTAAGACCCATAACAAAAAACAGTTTTAAAATGTTCCTGTAGCATTTTTCTCATGATGGAGGAGATAAATAAAGAAAATTGAGCTTAAAATTAAAATTCAGTGAGTCACAAGCTCCCCGCTCCGCTCTATTCTGACAAATAGATCCACGTACGTCTTCATTTTCCTTGTCCAAACTGGCATTTTGCTCAGACTGCACAGCTCCAATAATGCTCGCCATAATTGCTGCACTGCTAACGTTAGCTTGGCCTTGTGAGGGGCTGTAAGCTACCAGGAGAGAGCGTGTAAACAAATGGATGACGGAAAGCGGAGACAGGCTTACTCTGTGCCAACAGTCCCGCCCATAACTCAGAAGTGAATTTCTAACGAACTCTTGCAGAAACTACGTCCTAGAAAACAACAGTTTTTTTTTATTTGGGTTAAAAACAACATAATTGTGATTAAAAGACCACTGGAAACACTTTTAAAATAGCTCGAAACATGATCGGAGTAGAGCTCTAAAAGACAAGAAAATGAGGACGATTCCTTTTCAGAATAAACAAAAGAATAAAATTACAAAAACAAATAAAAAGACAAAAGACTGTCAATGACTAAATGAGAGGCTGATGTCAATGTAGGTACTTTTCCGTCTCCAGTGATGTTTCCCACAAAGTCAACAGGACACTTCTCCCTCTGACACACGCTCTCCAGGAAGGCCCTGTCTGACGGGCGCAGCAGCAGAGCGTTGCTCTCCTGATACTCCGCCCCCCACAGCTCCAGCACGCTCAGTGTGGGGTCACCTTTCTACACCAAACAGAGAGCAAGAAAAACCGAGGTTAAACCAAGATTCACAGAATGCCATCCAAAAAAGGAGAACATTTTTTAAACAAAATTACCTTAAATCTACTGCAATAGATCATGGCGCCAGCTTGCTCACTGAGCTCCTTCAGCACATTCCCTAAAAACAATGTATTTGTTCACTTTCTTTCATTTTTTAGACAGATACACATCTTTCATATTATCAGTAGATCGGGTACCATTTCCCCCTGCCCCCTGATCATGGATGCTGCAGATTGGATTTCCATCACTTCTTTCCAAGCATGCCCTGAGAGCTCGATTCATCTTCTGCTCCATCTCAGCATCTCCTCTCTGGACTGCACCCAGATCCCGCTCACTGCAGTTGTCCCCTTGGACCTAAGAGCAAAGACTTGTTCCCAAAAACTCACAAGCAGCAACCCTGGGTAAAACCAGCGCAAGCCTCAGTGATTAACGGTGAAGTCCATACTTGAACAGAGGAGGCCGCTCCTCCACCCACACCGATCCGGTACACCGGCCCTCCAATCTTCACCACCTCCATTCCTGACAGAGAAGAAGCAGAGACAAGAGTGATTTATTGATCAGAACATTTAAATTTAGCGCAGAATTGATCTTGCTCGGTCTACACACTAAGCTGAAGCCTCACCAGCATCAGGCTCTTCTTTCTTCACGTGCGAGTCTTCAATGAACCCGAGGCCGCCACTGAACATGATTGGCTTTATCCACTCGCGCCGCTCCCCATTAGGCAAGCGCATACCAAAAGAGCGGGCAAAACCTTCAAGAAAAAAAAAAAAAAAACAACAACGGCAGGTAAAATGATGGGATGTTATTATCAGGTGGGGAAGCATCTGCAGCTTAATATTCTGCAGCAATAAGTGTGGCGGTGAGTGTTCTTGCCCGATAGGACAGGCTCTCCAAACTTGTTGCCGTAGTCTGAGGCGCCATCGCTGGCCTCAATGGCCACTTGGAGGGGAGGGGCAAAGCTGGAGGGATACTCCCATTCCTCTCCTGTAGACTCCCAGGGGAGTTCGTACCCTAGAAAACAGAGAAAGAACTCAAGAAGTTCAGGATCTATTTTAGCATCTATTTTACCCGAACTCAGCTCCATCATTGGGGTCATTTTTCAACAAGTCGGTCCAGGTGCAACATCAGAATATATCCTGGTAAAACTATCTAACACTTTAAGGTCAGTTTAACAGTCTAACCTGGTATGTGCAGATTTCCAAAGCAGTATCCTGCAGTTCCAGCGACGACGCTTCCTCCTCGCCCGGCGCTCTGAACGTCTCGGATGCGGCCGCCAGTTCCGGTGGTGGCACCGCTAAATGGAGCCACGCCTACAAAAGTGAACATGCATCTAGCACTCCATGTAAATTTCAGTTAAAAGGGTCACTGAATTTATAGAACATATTTTTTTCCTATATTTTCTACTCTAATAGGTATTCTGACTTGTAACACACTGGATAAATATGCCTTTTATCCTAAAGTCCCACTCTGATTATCTTTTGATTATAAAATTGTTCCCCAAGGTCTTTTAATTATGATTATGCAGTTCTTAGCCAAAATCAAAAAACATGTACTGTTTTCTAGGGCATGTTCTAGGACAAATGTGATCAATATTTATTATATTATTATTAATAGAATGCAATAAAAAATTGACTTAATTTTTTAAATCGACGCTGCACTTGGTGACCCATAAAAACCATAAAATATATTAACAATAAACGAGTTTGACTTGTGTCTTCAAAAATGGTGAATGCTACATAAGTGTACTAAGTATGCATTCACTCTAGTGTTTTATGTGGCTCTGTCTGGTTGACATGAGACAAATACTTGCATTTTTTTTAACAGTAAATGTGTGTGAGTGTGTGTGTGCTGACCAGTTGGGAAGTTGTGCGTCTCAGCAGTGAAAATGACGTGTCTTAATGAGAGTCGGGTCTCATAGGGGCTCGCTCTGGACGGATCTTTGGGATAAACACACTCAATCTCCACACCTTTAATACCACTACCCACACACACACACACACACACACACAGAATCAGTGAGTCCAGACAGAATCACGCCCCTGGCATCCGTGCACGTTTCAACACCACCTGCTGTTGTCGCAGAACTTGATGACGTTGTTGTGGTTGCTGTGCTGCTGGGTGCCCATTATGAGGCTGAACAGAGTCTCCTTCTGCTCCTGCCCATCGATCAACATGCGCCCGCGGAAGAACCAGTGCCGGCTGTGCTCGCTACAACCACACGTCCAAGAGATTCAAAAGGAAATTGAACACATAAGAGCAGCCCCGCAATTTACTCTTTAGCGAGTCCGCCCCACCTGTTGGACTGCGCCAGGTCAAAACACTCCACACTGGTGGGGTTCCTTTGAATTCGCTGGAACATTGAGGTGTAGTAGTCCAGATCCCAGGAGTCAAAGGCCAGACCTGGCACACACAAAACAGCGCGGCTTGAATCGTTGAATCGTTTCTTTCCCTATCCATCAAAGAGGCTGGTAATAAATTAAAAAAACATCAACTGGTCTGCATGAATCATACTTATTTTTCTGTAACAAAAGGCAATCCAAGAGCAGTTGACTGTTTTTTTTTTTTTTTAACCAACATTTTGATGGAAACTACTTGGTACACTAATGATGCAATACGTAAATGTATGCATGCACATTTTTTTTTTAAATTGTTAACAAAGAGAGTAAAACAAAAATATTTTTTGGTTTTGACTCATTTCAGAGATAAAATTAGTATTATACAAAAACTGCTGCTATAAAATAACTTTGAGGCAGTAAACGTGGAAGTTTGTTATTTTGTGTAATAAAATAGGAACTTGAATTTGTAAAAATAAAAGTATTGTGTAGAGAATATGCATTTTTATCAGAGATTATCATTTCAAATTAAAATCCCACTCTGATCATGTTTTGATCTGTTTTAAAAACGTTCCCAGTGGTCTTTTAATTATGATAATCCGTTTTTTGCCAAAAAATAAAAGTTTTTTCGTCTGCTCTTGACTCACAGCGATTTGAATAAAGAAAATCTCAGAAATGCAATTTCTGCAGTTGGTAAAAGGACTTGGTGATCACTCAGATCTGTTTTCTTAAGGTCTAATCTTCACTCAGAGGATTTTTTGAGTCTCATTAAAAATGCACACGCGCACACACTCATACACGTGGTAATCATTGCAGTCCCATGACCTCAACTAACTCAGACCATGCCATGCATCATGTGACATTTCAACCTCTATCGGCACTCACAGTGTACTCACAGAGAGCTGCAAGACTGAGAAGCGATCAGAAAAAAGAGAAGCGTAGATATTACAATAGTAAAAGGAGTTTGGTTTCTGTGAAGAAGCCACAAAAAACTACAACAGAGGTTGAGGAGTGCAGGCCAGTCTCACCCAGGGCATCATTGGCCTTCTCTAAGGCAGCACGACCTTTTCCCAAGATGTCCACCTCAAACACGGGCTGCCGTTTGGTTTCCACAGAAAAAGAGGTGATGGGACGATGGTAGACACACTCCGTCATGCTGTCATGCAGACACTCTATCAGTTTCTTTATGTCACCGCTGAGCTCTCCTGCTCCTTTTCCATTCTTGGGCTGAAAAAGGATACAAAAAGGTCCTTTCAGAGGCATTAACCAAGATAAAACTTGAGCTGGAGGTTCTTTGAGTTCTCAAACCTTGATGAGAAACCTGCGAGACAGCTCAACTCGAGTGACATTAGTGAGGCCGGCACTGTGGCAGATCGACACGGCGTTGGTGGACCAGGCTGTGGAGAAGTTCAACCTGAAGGGGAAAAACCAAAAAAATGCTCTTCTCAAACATTTTTCCTTAGTTTTAAAGATATAAAAGTCCCACTCCAATCATTTTTGATCTATTATATAAAAGCGTTCCCAGTGGTTTTCTAATTATGAATATGCTGTTTTTAGGCTAAATCAGAAAGCCAATGTGATTTTCTAAGACAGTTTCTGCAGAGCAGCAGTACTTCATTAGAAATTTGCCTCTGAATTGTGGGCTGGACCATTGGCACACAGCAAGCCCAACCCCACTTCCCATCATCCTTTTATTTACACCCACCCACTAGCTTACAGCCCCTCTCACCCCAACCTAACATTACAGGTTCAACAAAAACTTTTTCCAACTTCAATTTTAGGCCTAACTTTCTTCTTAAACGTCATCCATCATCAGAAAAATTGTCACAAGAATATGTCATAAATGCTGGATCTTTACACGTTTCACAACTTTTCTCAGCCAAAAACTTCAACTGTGTTCAAAATGGGCACTTTATTTTGAAATTTACATCAAGGGATACTAAAGCCAGCTTAGGTGTTAATAGCTGTTAATTAAAAGCTTTAATGGTCCAAAGGAAAAAGTACAGAAACAGCACCTGGGTCCAATCTCCACAAGCTTCTCCTCACTGCTCTCAGTGAGGTTTGATTCCTCAGACAGTGGTTCAGCCTGCAGGGGAGGACGAAACAACCAGAGAAGAACCTTCTTCTCCTCAGCACTCACACTCTCTCTACCTACAGCGAACAATGCAGGCGAGTAAAAGAGAGAAAAAAAAAACTGAAGACAGGAATCAGAGAGAAACCCCACTGGCGACATGCAGAAACTCCTGTTGCTTCACAGCAGTCCTGCTGTCCAAGATACTGAATCTGACATTGCCGTCTCACCTGTCAGCTCCACGTTGTAGCACAGCTCTGTTGCGAGGGACAGATGTGGGAAGAGTTTTGCTGCTCTCTGAAAGGCCCGTCCGTCCACAGCTTCACTGCTGTAAAACCTCACCACAGCCATGACTGCTAGACACATCCACAGTGATCACACGTTAGACCTACTCGCAAAATCAATGACTTAAGTGCTTTAACTAACCAGCAGCTCACGCTGGATGCCAAAGGTCAGAGCTGATTAGGGACTCCTCATATTTTCAGACTTCAGCTGACCTTTGTTTGATTGGGATGCCTAAAGCATGAGTTTGTTCTCATGAACATGTGGTGAAGGAATGCAGATGATGAGGCTCTTATTTTGGTTTCCATTTAAAGGAAGGAATGAGCCTAAAATCAGGTGTTTCATGACGGTTTTAAAAGCAAAAACAGAAAATGTGTTACCAGGAGCATGTGCATGTCCAACTGGGCTTTAATTGTGGAGAGCAAACAAATAAAGATTCAGGATCCGTTTATAAAAGAAACCCCATTTGTGCCAATAGTTAGTCTGCAGCCTGAAGCTTTTGATTCACTCAGACACTTAAAATAAAGTGGAGATCCGGGAATGAAACAGCCCATATTTAGACAGCAGGGTCAGCTGTCTCCTCTGCTGCATGGAAGCTAAAGATACAAATTAGCAGGAAGCTAACTCACGTGCACCTCCTTCAGCACCCGACTCCTTCTAAAGTTTGTTCAGGTGACACTCGAGTCTGGACTCCCGTGAAAGCTCTACTCCACCTGGACGGTCAAGACTGTTGGAGTTCTTGGGTCTGCAGACCGATTGGACGGGAGTGGATGGACCTCCAAAGTAACGCGTGCAGTCCTCCTGGCGCATGCGCAACTGGGAATAATTTGGAATGATTCCCAACTTTCAGTCCAATAAATTTGGGAAGACCTTGAACGCATCACGAGAAAGTCGTCTGATACAGTGCAGCCTGAATGGCCCCAGAAGGCTTAAGATGGGTTTGATTAAAGAGTCTATGTATAAAAAATAAAAACATGCATAAAATAAAACAACAATGAATGCAATCTATATATCTATATCTATAGTATCTATACATTTTAAGTTTAAAGTGTTTCAATTTTAGTCCAAAGTAGCCTACCCAGTTAGTATAAAACCTAAACTACATGTACGCATGGTCCGATGAAAATTGTGTTTCTAATACATTTCTTGTGGCATTTTTCTCATGATGGAGGACATATATAAAGAAAATTAAGATTAAAATTGCATTTCTGGGTTAGTATTTCTTTATTCAAATTGTGGTGAATCAGAACAGAAAAAAATAAAGGAGAAAAAAAAACAATTAAAAAGAGCGTATTGTGATGTAGAAAATACACTGGGAGGGCCACAAGCTCTCTGCTCCACTCCTTTCAGATACATTAACTTGCAGACAAATAGATCCATGTATGTCTTCGTTTTCCTTGTCTGAGCTTGCATCTGGATTGTTATTGCTTACTCTTTTTGCTGCACCGTTAGTTTAAGAATTGGGTTTGTGAGAGGCTGTCAGCTAGCGGAAAAGCGTGCAAACAAAGGGTTGATGGGAAGTAAGCAGTGGCTTACTCCACCACCAACAGTCCCGCCCACAACTCAGAGGTGAATTTCTAATAAACTCCTGTTGCTCTGCAAAAACTGTGTCAGAGAAAACAACACATGTTTTTCGATTTGGCCTCAAAACGCCATAATGGTTAAGTTAAAATCATATATATTTTTTAATTATTATTTTAACAAATTTTACTTCTTTTTGACAACAGCACACACAGATTCCTACAAAATAAAATACATCCGTTGTCATATAAGATCCCTCTGCTGCAGGTTTTACTTGATTAAAGATAGGGATGTCAAGATGCGTATCAAAAAATATCTGGGAGAAACAGTAGGATCAGTTAGGTATGTAAAAGATAGATATCAAAATAATTGACTGAGCAACTGCACTATAAGTTGAAAACCGCTGATGTGAACAAGATTATGTCGATCAAAAAGGACAAAATGTATCAAATAAATAATCGATTTCTGGTTAACTTTTTCAGTTTCTCTGTTGTGTCTCTACTGTATTTGTCTTTTCTGCGCTTGTGATGCAAAAAAACAACAACAAAACACTGTGCAATCGCAAGCTTGCTTCCACCAAGTCAGGTCAATTATAATTGGCTGGAAGTGAACCACAGTGAGGGATGTGTGTTGTGTGTACTAAACATATGATAACCCTTTAATTTCACAGCACTTCAAACAAAACATAAATCATTAATGACACTCTTTTGCTAAACCAGGAAGAACAGAACAGTCTAAAAGGCCCAAAATGCCAGGTTTGAATGTTTGAACCTGTTATGTCAAAGACATTTTGCTTTTGTTATTGTTAAATAGTTCAACTGTTAAAAGGCCTTTTCATTTGTAGTTTTAAATACCAAATGAATAATTATATCTAGATTGTATGCATGTATGAAAAATAAGAGGGCTGTATCGTAATGCCACAAAGTTAGTTGAATCTTTTATGTATTGAGAAGCAAACCTAATCGCATGAGAGGGAAAGGTACACAACCCTTTTCTGTAAAAAAAATCCATACATGTAAATGTAAAATTTTTCTGAGATTTTTGCTTCTGAACAGCAAGGAGACACTGTTGCGCACCAGAGGATTTAAAAAGCTTATTCTAAAAATAAACTACTCTGACAGTAGATAAAATCTTTTACCGTCAGTTTGCTCAGTCAAATGACACGCCAAAAATCCAAACACAAAGGACAAAACTTACTTAAACAAATGAACCAAAACTACAAACCACTTTTGTATTGAAATAGTTTTCTTTAAGCCAAACAGCCATAATGGAGGGATGAAGGAGTGCCATGTGGCTCTAATAAATTTAAGGGATGGCCTAAAAACAAGAATGAAGTAATCCAGACAGTCAATATCTCTAATTGAAGCTTAAACATAAACTGTTTAGTTGTCTTTGCACTGAAACTAAATTCATCTTATTTTTGTTAATGCGGATCTCTAAATAATCATAATTTTGTCTTTTTTAAATATGTCAATTAAACAGAATCAAAAACAACTCCTGACCCACAGTCTTGGATATATTTAATAAATTAAAGTCAAGGTACAAAAAACAAAAACAAAAAAATGTACATTTTGTTCTTCCCACACCTCCTCCACACACAGTTCCTCCATATATCTTAGACAAACACTGGTCAGTTTCTCATTGCAAGCTAGAACCACAAAACAGATTTGAAGATCAGTGGTGAACATCAGGACATTCATAGTTTCAGAATGCAGCCAAACAGCTCACTTTAGACTGGACTCCTGCCTCAGGTGTTGGGTTTTGAGTCGAGTCCTTTTGTAGTTCTGTCCACTCTGAGTTTATTTGTGCCTTTAGCCCCACCCACCACTAACACATACATGCTACATGTCTGCAGGCACCTTGGATAAGACAGAAGGGTCAAGCTGAAAACAGTGATCTCTGGAGCTGTAAAGTAAATGTCAGCGCTGAGTGTAATAAGTCATCATTCACTAAACAGTGTATTTTACAGTCTCGGGTGTAACGAATGAGAACTGAAGGATATATAACTTCTCAGAGTTGCGGTCTGGAATGTTCTCCCTCAACTCTTGATCTTCTCAAAGACGTGAGGTGAGGGAAACCTGGGTGGCTTATCACAGGTATTTGTGTCAGTGCTGTCAGTAACAGAAAGCCCGATGGTCAAAGATCACCAACACGATGGCGAGATGCTGCGGATGAATGTGCCGACTCAGTCTTTTTGAAAAGTTTGCGGCGAGGAAATGAACGACTTCAACAAAAGAAAAGAGGAGGATGTATTGGTTCTGGTAGGTCCATTATAAGTGCACTGAAGAAGTGGAAAAAATTGCTCTCACACATACACACACTCATACACTCATATACACAAAGTGTTCAGCAATAACTGTTAATATGCACAAGTTGATTAATATTTTTGCACAATTACAGTGACTAAGCAGCCCACTGTTATGAGAACTGATCTGTCCAGAAGCTCAGCTCTTTCTCCTCTTGGCTGCTCCCTTCCTCTCGCTGCCAATTAGTAGGACTGCTCCTGTTTCCCCTCAGGCATTACTCCAGGCAGTCCTGCTTCGCCTTAGGGAGCGTCTACAACGCAGGGAGACTGCAGGAAAACAGTGATCTACAGGAGACGCAGATCCTTATACAAAGCATTTCGTTTCAACTCGCACTAGTCCAAATGTTGTCATCTTCTTTAATTATTACACCAAAGGGGCTTCTTTAAAATATCTAAAAATTCACAAAAAACAACTTTTAATTTGGCAAATGCTGAGATCATAAGGTCATAAATGGGAATTAACAAATACTTGACTAATTTTTGAACAGCGGACTCCTCCCCTAACCATTGTTCCTTACTTTTTCCCCATTAGCAGCAGCAAGACTGAGAACCACTGTCTTTCTATTTGTGCATACATATACGTTTATATAATGTACTTTGTTTACCATAGAAATTAATGTTAAGTATCTACGTACAATATCACTACCATTTCAAATGGATGCTAAACACCAACCTAGGAACCACAGGAAGATCTAGAAAGGCAGAACGAGTCAGGAGTAAAGAGGGGGGGGCCCGTAAGATACATGCTGGGTCTGCTGCTCAAAGCTCCTCCAGCAAAAACCTCTTCAAAGAAGGAAAAGAGTGAGCAGAGACGATCTTATAACAGGAAAAGAATTGGAGGAGAGAAGGTGGCCGCTCTGGAGCCACCTGGGGTTGGGCGTTTGTTGTTCTAATGGCAGGTCTGTGCTGGAATGGTTCCATACTTTGTCCAGTGGCTGGGTGGATCATCGTTACAATCATTTCAAGGTGGCTTCATGGGGATTGAATCGTTTTGCTGTGGCGTCCACTTGCTTTGCACTGAGATCAGAGGTCACAGGTGAGAGTTTCAGTAGTCAGCAGCGTACTCTGTACCATGGAGACCTCTGCACAGTAGTGTGAACTCCTTCACAATGTCCTTCACCCTCCTCTTGTTCACTCGTTCTCTGCATGAGGAAGAGAAAAGCAAGTTGTTACAATTATACCCATGAAGTTGCTGCCACTATCCTGAGATGTTGGCAAATGAGCGAGCAAGCAAAGGTTCAGCTGAGCTACCTGAGTATCTGCTGGGAGAAGTTGTCTTTCTGCTCAGCAGTGACGCGTGACGATGGGAATCCAGGAGGCTGCAGCACTTCTTTCAGCCACACAGCCAGCAGGGAGAAGCAGTGTTTGTTCAGGCTAAACAGCACTTCTGCAAACTGATCCATGAGACTCCGAGAAGCTCCGCCTCCAATACCCTGCAGAGGTCAGAGAGAAGGTTAAAAGAGGATGCACTGCAATGGGGTATAATCAGGATCAGCTTGAAGACCCACTACGATGAGAATTGAGGTTTTTTGTGTTCTTAATATGTTCTTGAGGCATTTTTCTGACAATGAAAGATATGTATGAAGAAAATTAAGGTCAAAATTGCATTTCGGAGTATTTCTTTATTCAAATTGTGGTGAATCAGGAGCAGACAAAAAATGCCATTTGTAAAAGCTTGTAGTTGTGATGTAGAAACAACAACGGCAAGCCACAAGCTCTCTGCTCCGTTCCATTCTGATGCATCCACCTGTAGACAAATAGATCCATGTGAGTCTTCATTTTCCTCATCTGAGCTGCATCTGGCTCAAAACTGTACAGCTGGATAGCTACACTATTGCTCGCCATTTTGTTGCACCACTAATGTTCGGGTGGGGGTGTGAGGGGCTGTAAGTTAGCGAGAGAGAGTGTAAACAGATGAATTTGACCCCATTTACTGCCCTCCATTAATGGCAGTGAAGCCCAAATGAATGAAATCATAAGATGTAGTAACTTTGTGAAAATTTGCACCATTTGAGCATTTTAGGCTACAACAGTTGCCAAAAAGCACAGCAAACTGCAGTCCCATTGATGCAATGATGCTTCTCACCTCCAGCACGGCTTGTATCAACAGTTTTCCATCTTCCTGCATCACTCTGGCAACCGGAGGCACATCCGAGCAATGGGGCAACAATTCAGTCTTTGATGGAAACACAGACAGTCATTAAATTTAGAGACAAAACCACTCAGAAATACCCACAGGGTTTCAAAATGTGAGTGTGCTTACAAAGAACAAGCACGTTGACTTGACGGTTGGAGCTTCAGGAAATTTGAGTGACAGAATTCCTAGAAAAGGAAAAAAGAAGAAAGGAGCTTCTGAGTGCTGCAACAGCAGATTTCAAGACTGAAGCAGATATTTGAACAAACCACCACTGGTGAAAGGGAATTCATCTGTACAGATCTGGCGTGCACTTACCACAGTGGAACACCGCTTTCACATCTAGACCCTCAGACAAGAACAAGTCGGGTTTCCGTTTGAAGGCCTGTGAGGCAGATGAAGCCATTAAACAGAGCATGCTTCTGACAGACTGACCCAGCTGGTCCTGCTTCACCACATTCCACTGCATACGCTCCCCCTCAGATATCAACAAGACCTGCTAAGCCTGGTAGCTGGATCTGGTACCAACAGATGACCAGATCTGCCTACCAGGCTGTGGTGCTCTCTCCGTCTAAACCCAAGCTAAACCCAAACTCATCCAGAGATACTTCAGTACAGAACTGAGCAGCTATAACAAACAGACTGCAAAAAACTCAAACTCAGAAATCATTTGGTAATTAAATAAAACTGCAGGCAACAATGATTTTGGCTGTTTTTTTTTTCAAATCCTTATCATTTGAAATTTTTCTTGTTTTTGGTTGACTGGACAGAATATGCAACAGAAGTGTGTAATTAACATGTGCAGATAAAGAGAAAGACAACTCATTTCATAATAATGAACTCATTCAGGATGGAGGAGAGGAGAGAGGGAGAGAGATGAAGTCAGATCTATCCAAAGATAGAAAACGAGGATGAAGACAAAAGACAAAAATAAATAAACAAATAAATAAGAGAGCCATCAGCCAATTTGTTCAACTGATTAATATTAGCAGAATATTAATTCATGTGGGCTCTGATTGGCTCTGGGCTGGAATGACTTCAGAGGAGGCTTAGGCTCAGAGGCTAAGCAGTCACCTGGGGCAACAACTGTTGTTGCTGTTTCTTCTTGGGCAGCAACAACTAATAAGATTCAGATTTAACAGATGTTTGCTGACGTGTGTTTGACTCACCTAAACAAAGGATGAACGGGTTTCAAACTCAACTTCTCACAAATGTGGATTTGGAAAATGTATTGAAAAATTTGAACGTTTCTGATATTTTTTCCAAAAATAAAGATGTCCTTATCATCTGATTGCAGTTTCTGTTATGCTACATTCACACAGGGCATGTAACGTACGTTCTTGAAGGCGCATTTGAGCTTCAGCAGGGAGGGGATTCTTCTTCTTTTTTCCTACTGTTTACTAACGTACCTCTGACACTTACAGTTGGAGGAGACTTGGTGTGTAATGTCAAAGTGGTGCAAATCTTGCTCCAGCCTTTTCTTTCACAGCTCTATTCTGATAAACGAAAGACTTGGTGTCATATAATTCCAGCCGGGCATAAACCACAATTATTTTCAAGCAATTGAGAATTCCATGAATTAAAAGGGGACACCATCCGTGCGTCATTACTAAGTCCATGATTGGTCAAAGTTCAACCTGGTTTAACTTTCAACACGCATTTCATGGCTGTGCATTTTGTACGGTGAGCCCAAAAGCGATTGTAAAAGCTTGCGTGGAAACATGTGCACACGAGTTTTAAGCGCAGAAGCCCAAAACGTGCATTTACTCATGTTTACGTAGACTTTAGAAGTGGTTGAGGGTGGTGTGAACATGGCTCTAGGATCACATCACAGGCTATCCTCAACAATTAGGAATCAGGTAACTTTTTTACATAAAAGTTAAGAACCATGGATCTTTGTGTTTACATAAGGCTTTTTATTCTATTTTTATCAGGAGAAATCAGTTTTTATAGTTTTTTTTTCCTGGTTAATTTGCAGCCTTGGGAGGGTTTGTTGAAGGCGACTGTTAGAGTCAAGTGTTTGAAGCGAGACTAATGTCCCGGTTTCAAACCTTTCCCTCAAGTGCTTCATTCCACTGCCTAACACATGTGACAGAATACCCGGGGGTTATTAACCAATAAAAAAAAAAGAAGAAGAAAGAGGAATAGAGAAGGGCAGAGAAACAGGGAGAAACTAGAAAAAGAGAGAGAAACCCAAAGTGAATGAAATAAGAAACCAAAAACACACCTGAGCTTGGAGTTGCATAAATGAATCAACAATATCAGGATGATCCCTGGGTCCTATAATATAATAAAGATGAAACTTAAGAAATCATAAGAGAATAGGAATAATATACAAACAGCAACTTAATAGATTCAACAGTCATGTGGAACATAAAGAAAACTCAAAAATATTTCTTTGAAATAATTTACACGTGAGTAAGGAACAAAGAGGAAAGGCGGAGGGCAATATGAAGCTTTGGCAGAGTCTTGGAAAAGGAGACCAACCAAAAACAAACAACAGGCAGAAGACAGAGACATGGGTCTGTTTGGAGAGAAACTAAAAGAGAAGTAAGGAGAGAAAAAGAAGAAACCTAAAAAAGCAAAGGTGGCTTTGGAGTGGGAACCCAGGAGGCACCAGTGTAACTGTTACAGTTTGAAGGAAAACACCAAACCTGAACGAGCCATCCTTGACTCCTTTTTCCAAAATACAAAACAACTTCTCAGACTTAAACACGTTTATTAGACAAAGGGGCCACTGTAACACTTTTTTCCATGTGGAAGCTGGACAGAGACCACATGATATTCAATATTAGTTATCATATAATCCTCTAAAAACCTCCAAACCAGTGAATCCACCAAAAGATCCCCAACGTTGTGCTCCATTTAGATTTCTGCTGGAGGAACTTTAGCAGGAGATTTTAAGAGAAACGAAACAAATATCTGTAGTGAGTTCCCAGCTGAGACTCCTGCTCAATACGCCGATCCAACCCTCAAACACAGCATCTGTCGTTGGCATCCAGGGCTGGGATCCAAGCATGGCTGCAGACGTATTGAGCAGGGCCTCCCTGTCAGTTAAGCTGCTGGTCTCTGTGATTTAGCTGTCTTGTTCTGATAATACTGAAGGGCACCTGCTTAGACCAAAAAAAAATTGTTTTAAAAAGTGCTCAGAAGCAGGAGGAGAGCAGTGACAGCCATCACTTAACCAGTCAAAGCAGAGGAGAGGGGGGGGAGAAAAAGGAAAAGGAGACAACACAAAGGGAGGGAAGCGTTAGACAAATACTCCGTGTAGGGCTGGGCGATAGGGAATTTTTTATTTCACGATATTGTTTGTTCTTTTTTTCATATCAGACGATAACGATATATATCACAATATAAACCAAATAACCATATCTGTCAAAAATTAGAAAAATGTGTAATCATCAGCAGGTTGTTTAGATTTAAATATTTATTTCCTATCATACTTTGAACATAACAGATGCACTGAAGGACCATGATGCAACAGTTTTCTCCCCCAAGAAAACAAAAAAATTGCATTAATATTACAAACTAAACTGAAAATTAAAGCTAAAGCTTTCAAGTTTCAAATTAGAACATAAATAAAACAGAACACTAAACTGCTCGAGCAGTTCCATTTAAAAACAAGCAATAATTCTACAAATAAATGCAAATGTTTTCAAGTTTTACAGAACAAACATAAAATTGGCAAACACTTTTGTCAACATCTTGTGAATAAGTTAGGAACTAAAAGCAAATTCTCTGAATTTCTTCTGGTAGTTTAAACTGTTGCTGCGGCAAAGGTCTTAACTTTGTTGTTTTTGCTGGAGAATTATGGTTTATTTCAGTCTGAGATTGAGCATGCTCGGTGGCACTGCTACAGGTGATAAAATAAAAAGGTTGGTGGTATTTCCAGTTTTAGAAGGGACATGTCTTCTGCACAATTTACAGTGCACGATACTCTGCCTTTTGTTGGATTTTTAATAACTAAAATACCTCCACACAGGGGCCGAACTTTGATTTTTGAAACACCAACCAGGTTGATGATTGTTAAAAAAAATCTACCAGCCAAACATATATTTTATTGGCCAATTACTAACACTATGTTACCCAAAAAATACCCTAGGTATGCACAATGAAATTGCATAAAAGTAGTTTATCAATGGTATGAACACGTCTTTATTGTCATCTATCTGTAACCTCAATTTCAAACATGCTGAAAAAACAAGGACAGATTTATTACAGATCTCCTAATTCTGCCTCTAGGTGATCACATTTTATATTAAATCATAACAAAATAAACGCCTGAAAACAGTTTAATGTTTTGGGTTATTGTCATTATATATCATTAATGAAATTAAAGCTGCAGCTTTAAGGAGGCGGGAGGATTGAGCACAACATCTGACAGGTCACAGTTTTCAGTGTATCACAGACTCTGTTAGGCTACAGAGATGCTGCAAAAACTGTGGATTCAATTCTGTTATTTTAAAAAAAATATTTTTTTATGAATGTCCTATGAATTAATCTTGTTGTATTTATCTGCCGCGTCTTAAAGGCTGGTTCTTGAATGTACTGTCCGACTTCAAACCTGTCCGTGATCACACAGGGTGCACCGAACAGCTAGTTAGCATCATAGCATTAGAGTCCAATAACAGCGCTGTCTCCAAATCAACACATTTTATTAATCTGTCTGTTGCTGCTTTAAGTGAAGCAGATTTATCTTCCAGTTCTGATTCGATCCTGATATAAATCCCACATATCTCGCTGTTTCATCAGCCAAACTAAACGCTGTACGGGTGAAGTGACCGCACGGGGTGGGTGATGTGTCTGGTGTCGCTTGTGTTTGTTTAGTTTACCTCCTGTGCAAACAGAAGAGGAGGAGAGGACAAAAAGAAATTCACCAAAAGAAGAGCTAATAAACACAACCAAGCTTACACAAACATTTACTCGTCATGTGGCGACTAAGCTTCTAACTTTTACTCACCAAAGAGGAGAAAATGCTTGCAACTGGCGAATATTAATTTTGGATCCTTCAAAATAAAAGTCTATTGCGATAGGCTCATTTTACCATAGAGAAAAAGGACTATCGCGATAAAGATAGCTATCATTTTATCGCCCAGCCCTAACTCCATGTCAACTTTAGTGAATGAGATCATCTCATTAAAGCCCATATTACAGTCAGTGAAAGTAAATGCTGACTGAAGCTTTGCTTTAGCGTTGACAGACATTTTCCTATAAAGAAAAATCGTTAACTTTTCATGCAATTTAAACAACTCCATCAATCAACTTAGTCTCAACTTTAACTTTATTTTACAGAAAGCAGCTGTGTAAAAGCTAACAATAGAACGCAAACAATAAACCAACAAACTGAAACAGCAAGTGGATTGCAAAGCTTTGCACTGACATAAACCACAACAGAGACTTGGACACAACGCAGACAGAAAACATTGAGGCTCCATTTAACGTATAGTGACAGCAACCTCTGACTGACCCACTGAGAGGTCAGTCACTTTTAATTTTTTGGAACTTTCCTATTTGAAAAATGTATTTTGGTAGCAAACAAAGATACATATGCCAACAAATTATGGAGTAGTACATTGAAAATACAAATTCAGTTTTAAACACTCATTTTTGAATATTTCTTCTCCTTGGACTTTATTTGCTTCACTTCAACAACTTTTTGGACTTATCTGAAATAAAATATGATCAGAAAATGTTGAATGGGACCGTTCCTCATTTGAACCCCTACCTTGCTGGAAGATGGACAGCGTTACCGAGGTAACCAGTTCAAACAGCGCCTTGATAGGTGGGAAGTGGTCCACCTCACTGGCAAAGATATGGACCATCTGAAACAACAGGACCACAAATGTTACACAATCCACTTCACCGAAGACAACTGTATAATCTATTTGAATAGTGTTAGTGCAACAACTTTCTGAGAATTACAAAATTTGGATCACTGATAAAATGTTTCTGAACAAAAAACCCTCATAGAGCTTTCATAGAAAGTGGATAAAAGAAATGCAAATCTATAAATCAAAGTTGGAATTTGCTAATTCATTGCAATTAGAAAAAAAGCAAAATAAAACTAACAAAAATATATGTTGAAATTTTCTACAGAAACTATGTATAGCTAACAACACATTTTTTTTATTTTATTTTGGCTAAAAACATCATAATCATTACTAAAAGACCACTGGGAACACTTTTACAAAAGATCAAAATATGATCGGAGTGGGACCTTAAATATACTGGTAAAAGTTAACAAAAGTGATTCGATTTTTTTTTTTTTTTTATTTATACCAAGAAGAAGAGGACTGTGTGAAGAAAGCTGCACCCTGTTTCCTTCAAATTAGCAAACAAACTCAACAGAATATCACAGACAAACACCAGTGTTGTTGATGTCCCTACAGCTGACCGACAGAGTAAGTATCTTACATTTGGTCAAGACAATTTAAAGAAATGATCAGTCAAACAAGCTAAAAACTACTGGTTCAGTAATTTTAGATCAGGGGTCAGCAATGTTTAACAACTGTGCCATCACCAACTATCATGTGAACTGTTGTTGTATCTGTTAGAGGTCACCACAGCGATTCAGCTTTCACTGATTCGCACAGGTGGTTTGGCAGAGAGCGTTTATGCCGGATGCCCTTCCCGACACAACCCTTAGAGATGAGTTTTGGAAGACTTAAAAAAAAGTGTTGAGTATTTTAAAGATGGCAGTGATGTGTGAATGGATCCTTTCCCTATGAACCCATAGGGCAAAAAAGCTCATGTGACAAGAGATTGTCACTCAAACCAGATTTTTTTTTCAAATTCGAAAGATACAAACCGACAGCAGATCAATTAGGTATTGTTGTCTGTCTGTCTCTCCCTCTGCGTGCCAACTGTGGCATGTGTGCCGTGGTTGCTGAGCCCTGTTTTAGATAAAAGTCTTTGACAAAGCCCCTTGTTTATGTGCACAGTGTGAAAGTTGACCTGTCGTGTGAGATCGAGGGCTGAGGCCTGGGGAATCGTGCTGTACATCTGTCCAAGCATTTCACTGAGCTGAGACACCATAGGGCCAAACTCATGAAGAAGAGTCTTCACCGACTTCTCAAAGATGGCGCAGACTGCCTGTGGACATCATCAAAGAAGAAACAGATTTTCAGATTACTCAGAAAAACATGACCCGTGAAGTAACAGAACGATATTTAAGAACAGAACTATATAATTTGACATCTTACCTCTACAACCTGGGAATCATTGAGCCACTTGCTCAGTACCTTCTGTATGAGAGCAAATACCTGCTGCAAAACAACAACCACCTAAAAAATACAACAAAATCCATTTAAAAAGTCAAATAAAAGAGGAAAATAAAGTCACATGTAGATATAATTTTAATAGATGTATTCAATGCTTCATAGACAGCAGAGCCTCTGATGTTGGCCTCAAAAATGTTTCACATGTTTACCAAGTAAAACATGCACAGACAACTGAATACTCTCATCTGAAGTTCATGCAGTTCCCAAACCCCGCTAATGACAAAGATATGAGGTAACTGACTGGGTTGGGTCCAGGTGAGGGAGGGGGCTTTTCAGCAGGGGGTGCCGTTGCATCTGCTGATTCATCGTCTTGCTTGCTGATGTCAAGAGTAGTGAAGAGATTTGACAGCAGCCCCAATATGTGGATGATTGCCAATTTATTTGCAGGGTTTGGCTGAAGAAAGAAAAAAAAATGTTGAATCAGATTGTTTAATAATTTGTCATCAATGGTTTTTATTTAGTCAAAGAAATCCTAATATAAACACAGTATTCTAGTTCTATTTCTAAACTGATGAAACAAATTTGGACATAGAAGCGAGTTTGGAGTGTTCTGAGAGCTCAGAGTTTGCATTTCTAGGAGCCATTATTGCAGTAGTATTGTTCTTCTTAACTGTCATTGTTGTGATCCGTGCATATTTGTGCACAAAAGATTTTATCATCATCAGTGACTATAGGCATTGTCAGATAAACCTGGAAAAAAATCTCTAAAACAGAAAAGGCAACAACTACTCTATCATTGCCTGGAGGATTTTGTCGTTCATTGAAAATCAAAAAATGTAATCGGGTAAATGAAGAATAGAAAGAGGAAATGACTGATTTGTTTTAATAAATTTTAAATTATTATTGTTTGTATGTTTATCAATTCTGAAAGAAAGGATTAAAAGCTGCTGGCGTTGACCCAATTTATGTCAGTTTTCCATATATTGTTCTGGATTTGTGCTAACCAAAATCACAATCTTCCATACTTTTGCTGAGACTAATAAAAAACAATGTGATCATTTAAATATGTACAGTGGTACCTTGTTTATTGCAGGAGTTATGTTCTAAAAATAACCTGCAATAGGCAAAATCTGCAATAACTATAATGTTTTATAAATGTTTTAAGGCAGTAAAACTCTTCACTATACACTTTTCTCAGACAGACATGAACATTTTCCTCTTTGTTTAAACTCTCAAAGTTCAAACATTCACAGAAAAATAAGTCCAGTATTATAGAATGAAAAAGAGCTGCTCGCAATCAAATATTTATGTAGATTTGTCAAACTGATTACATTCTGTACAGAGGAGGTTGATTGCTAATGGTTTACTGGGTCATAGCAAGGGACCACTGTAATTCTGAAGCTTTTATTATGGAAACAAAAAGTTTTTAAATTAGATTGGTTGGACCAGATATAGATCTCTGCACTAGACCAAAAATAAAAAAAACACAGCATGTCTTGATTGTAAGCATACATTTTTTACAGCAGAAGTTATTTCATATAAACATTTGTAGTATCTTTGTTAGTTGAATACAAGGGGAAAGTAAAAATGTAATTTGTTATATTGGATTGCTTCATAATTATATTTCTAATATTTGACAGATAAGTTATTGAAAAATAGAGACCTGCTTAAATCTTTAAAAGGATCGTTTTTGGAACACTAAAAATATCAGATGGTGTTAATCAGCATGTCAGGTCTTTAGCTTTGTTACCTTTTAAAAATAAAACATTTACCTTTTTTATGTTGGATGTCTATTTATTTTCAGACTTCTTTATGATTTCATCATCCTTACACAGCAAGAGGTCATTGATTCAGGCTTTTATTTATTTATTTCTTGGCATAACTAGAGTCCTATGACATTTCCAATCATGTCACAAGGACTGTGATTATTCTAGTCTGCGAAGAGATGGAGAGAACACAAACACTAGAGCCACAGGGGAAGAAGACTGCAGACGTTGCCCTTTACTATTTATTTAAAGGGCATTTTGAAAATCTCAGTCCAACCCAGTTTTGAGATATTGCCAAACTTACAGCGATTCTATAAATACTTTAAACGTAATATCAAGAATGATGTAACAGTGGGAGGTTTTTGTGGATCAAGATACCAGCATTGTTCTGCAGGATGCTACTTTGATAAACACACACTCACATTCCCCAAGGTGAAAACATTAATTAGGCTTTCACTTGCAGTGCTTCATCACTGTTGTCTCTGTGGTGTTGTAACATGGCCAAAAGGCTAAAACAAGGACTGCCACACCCTGAAAGTTCCACGTCTGTTGTGCTGTTCTCACAATATGTTTCACTCCCAGCTGAACATGTCCACAGCATAAGTGCAAACCCTACACATCTAATCAGAGTAAAGTAATAACTTATCCCCATTTGCCGTGATGCAGTATTAAATTAGGTTTCTCCACTAGGTGCCACTATTTTTAAACACAGCACTTGAATAATCTGCATGATGTAATGCAGTCACATAAATCTAAAAAAAAAAAAAAACATGAAAGAAGAAGCAAAGATGGATAAGATAGCATGTGATTATGAA
The DNA here is from genome assembly GCA_036245035.1 of Adrianichthys oophorus. NCBI lineage: Eukaryota > Metazoa > Chordata > Actinopteri > Beloniformes > Adrianichthyidae > Adrianichthys > Adrianichthys oophorus. The sequence goes on from BSAI01000138.1 coordinate 3,004,661, forward strand.
GAGAGTGGGCAAGTAAGAAAAGAGCAAACGCAGGCAAGTGGAGAGGTGAAAAGCTTTCAATCCCATCCAGGATACCAGAACAAAAAAAGCCGGAGAAACTCTTCTCTGTTCCACTAAGACCAAATATATAACTATTTTTAGATAAGATTGGTTACATATTTAAATTATCCACGTTGACAGACTCAAAAAAAGCAGGCTCCATTAAATAGGACATTTACAAAGAGTTCAGACATTTCTTTCAAATGGCTGTCCGCTCACTTACAGCAGCGTGCAAAAGGGATTTTGTGGAGACACTTCCATTTAGTGTAATTTGCACCGTTGCTATTTCTACACGAATCATTTGCCAATGATATAGGGTCAAATCCAATCTGGTTCTGCAGAGAAATGATCCACTGCAGTGACACCACACCGGCATAAAACCTGCTCCTATTGGACAGGTTCCAACAGTGCCTGTATGGTGTTTGCGCGAGTGTGCATGTGTGCTCTCCATCAATTGGTAAACTGACCGTCTCATCTGCTAGCTTCTCCAGTTGCTGAATGTAGGGGGTGATGAGAGAGTGGAGGTTTCTTAGGATGTCTTGCACAGGGAGAGCAGAGAGCAGGAAGCCGAGGGCCTGCATCAGCCACATGCACTGACTCGTCTGTGGAACGAGAAAATTGATGATTTAGAAACCATTCTGACAAGTGTTGAGCTTTAATCAATAAAGATTTTGGCATAAATAGACATTTTCAGCAACGAACAGCAGACTAAAACGGTCAACATTTTAGAATGGTAAGTTTTTTCATTTACAGTCCTACTCCAATCATCTTTTGATCCATTTTAAAAGTGTTCTCAGTGGTCTTTTAGTCATGCTTGTGTTGCTTTTAGCCAAAATAGTCATTTTCTAGGATATAGCTTCTGCAGAGCGGCAGTAGTTTATCAGAAATTCGTGTCTGAGTTGAAGGTGGGACTGCTGGCGCAAAGTAAGCGAGCTCCTTCTTCCTGTCATCCATCTGTTTACACGCTAGCTTACAACTCCTCACAACTCTAATCTACCCTTAGCGGTGCAACAGAAATGGCACTCAATATCTGAGCTATCCAGCCATAAAGTTTTGATCCAGATGCCGCAAAGATGAGGAAAACGAAGACGTACATGGGTTAATTTGTCTGCAAGTGGATGCATTGTAATGGAGCATAGCAGCTAACGGCGTGCCAACAGCCGCTCCTTCGTTACTGCTACAAGCTTTTTCAAATTGCGTTTTTTTCCATCTGCTCCTGATTCACAATGATTCGAACACAGAAATACTCAGAAATGCAATTTCAATCCTAATTTTATTACATATGTCGTCCATCATGAGAAAAATGCAACAAGGACGTGAAAAAAAAAACACCAAAAACAAATTTACAATTTACAAACTGTAGATAACAAAAAACAGACAGACACACTAACCTTGTGGATCTGTTTTATGAGAACCTCCTAAAAATGAGAAAAAAAGAAGAATTAGACCGCGGAATTGTTATGTGAAATGTGAATATATTTCACAATAATAATGCTTTTCATCACATAGAACAGAGATGAGTGATGTGCAACAGTGAACAAACCTGAGAAACTGCTACTATGTTGGTTGCGTATGGTGGCAGGTCATATTTGCATTCCCTGCAGATTTTCTTAAGTGTTGAAACAGAAGAAACAGAAAGATCTGGGTTTCCTAAAGCTTGCAGCACTAAGGGCAAAACGCTGCTGAGCATAACCGGGTGGTCTGCCAGCCATTCAGCAAGAGCACCTAGGAGGAAGAGCATCCATTCACAGACATCATCATATGTGCGACAGTATTTCTACAAACCACAAATATTACTATACAATCTAAGTTGTCTCACCTATAGTGAACATCACTGTGTCTGCTAATTGGACATTGTTGATGTTGATTCTTGGGATGAGTCCTATCAAGCCTGGTATTACGTCAGAGTAATTCACATCTATTGTCTCTGCGATGGACTGGAAACCATACAGTAAAGCTTCGGTGTGCTGGAGAGGGAAAATAAGTTCAGCAACATAAAGAAAGATTGTGGTAAAAGAGAAAAAAGTGATGAAAAAATATAAGAAGTAATCATTTTATAATCTATTCTCCAACTGCTAGGAAACTGTTTTGGCATCTTAGCTGTGGCGGTAGAAAGGAGCAGCTGTTTTTACAACATAATAATAGGACTGTGACGCACAGCAACATTTAATGATGGCTGTGGGTAATAGTGTCTCAGTAAACAGCTGAGCTCCAGTGCGGCATGTTAGTCATTGGAATCCATTCAATCTTTTAATGAAAAAATTCAAGATATTGATAGCAAACAGACTGATCCATGGTTTCCCAGGGCCGTGCTTTTATTGCGTCTGAGTAGTTCTGTGCTTTTTAAGTATTTTCACTGTAAAACAGTTGTGCACTCAGGCAAAAGGGAAGCCGATTAAGCCCCAAAGATTACAAAAGCCTTTAGTCTCAGCATCCACCAGCTTTATGCGTTTAGGTCTTGTAAAAGAACTAAAACCGCAGTGTGTGCCTCTCACCCACCTGCCATGACGTTGGCTGCTCTGTATTAGTCAACAGTCTTCCTAGTTTATCATACAGGTTACTCAGCAGCTCTGCTCCAAGCATCTCGTATACATACATGAGTGTGTCAGAGATATCCACCCTGAAAAGCAGACAGCCGCACACAGACATTTTAGGGGCATGAATTCTTGAATCTTATTTGTTCATTGGTTTGGCAGGCAGATTTTGCCTCCTCGGCTGCCAGTCCAGATAAGGGTCCATTAGCGAAATATACATTCATTTGCTGACCAATCATCCTGTCAGCATATCATCTCTGAAACACTTAGCAGCCACTGAAAACACAACCATGCACAGCAGAACCTACCACAGTCCACAAACTCAAACACAAAGATAGCTGTACCTATAAATCCTGAATTGCTCCTTTTCATCAGAAGACCAGGAGGCGTACTCCTGGTCAGAGGGGAATTGGGCTTTATGAAGGAGAACATCCACCAACTGGAAATACACTGGCCTGTAGACCTGAAGATACACTGCCTGCTTCTCTGACTCAAACGACATGATTTCATCCTGAAAATGAGGGAAAATGCATAAATGAATTAGAATATAAATAATTTACTTTATAATTCTTTCTTTTTTAATCTGTTTTTCTGCAAACGCACAATTCAGACTGCATTGTTATGAATTGCTCTAGTATGTAAACTATTTTGTGAAACCAAGATGTCACAATATCCTAGAAACTGGACAAGAGGCCTAAAGTAAGGAAAAACATACAGTGGAGGAAATAAGCATTTGATCATTTACTGATTTTGTAGGTTTTCCCACTTAAAAATAAACTGACAGTCTGTCATATTAATGGTAGGTTCATTTAAACAGTGAGATAGAAAATCACAAAGAAAATCAAGAAATCGACTTTAAAGAATTTATTTGCATTTAATAGAAAAAAACAAGTATTTGAATCCTCTTGCTGGAAAGACAGAACTTTGTGGCAAAACCTTTATAAGCAAGTACAGAGGTCAGACGTTTTTTGTAGTTGATGAGGAGTTTTCTGCACATATCAGGAGGAATTTTGGTCCACTCTTCTTTACAAATGACTTCTAAATCATTAAGATTTGATGGCTGTCGCTTGGTAACTCTGGGCTTCAGCTCTTTCTATAGGTTTTCTATAGGACTGAGGTCCAGAGACTGACTGGGCCACTCCATGCCCTTTATATGCTTCTTTTCAATCATTCCTCAGTTGCCTTGGCTGTGTGTTTGGGTCATAATCCTGATGGAAGACCCATCCATGACCCATTTGAAGCCTCCTGGTGGAAGACAGGAGGTTCTCACTCAGGGTTTGAAGGTACATGGCTCCATCAATCTTTCCATTGACAGATTGAAAGCCTTGTGCAGAAAAACCCTCCCAAAGCATAATGGTTCCACTTCTATACTTGACAGTAAGGTTGATGTTCTTGGGGTCATAGAGTGGTAAATGGTGAATACTTGTATAGGGCTTTTCTACCTTCAGTGAAGGCCCAAAGCGCTTTACAGTCACATTCACCCATTCACGTACACATTCACACACTGATGGCGGGTCCGCTGCCGAACACTGGCGCCAACCTTCAACCCAGCCAATTTGGGATTCAGTGTCGGACGCATCGACACATGAGCAACAAGGCGGGAATCGAACCTGCAATCTTTCGATCAGAGGTCGACCACCCAGCCTCTTCACCATGGCCACCCATTAGGCAGCATTTCTTTCCTGCAAACACCACAGGTTGAGTTGATGTCAAAAAGCTTGATTTTGGTCTCTAATGACCAAAGCACCTTAGCCCAATCACTCAATCAAAGCTGCAAGATGTAAAACCATTGCAGAGTAAAGTATTCCCACTGGTTTTCTTGGTGACTGCGGTTCCAGCTGATTTGAGATCATCAACTAACGTCTGCCGTGTTGTTTAAGGCCGATTTCTCTCTGTTCTCATGATCATGGAAACCTTACCAGTTGAGAACTAGTTAGGACCTACAGGTTGATTGATGGATATGGTCATGTTATTCTTGTGTTTAGGCACAACTGCACCAACAGCTGTCACCCTAACTCAGTTTCTTGCTGATGGTTTTGTAGTCCATTCTGGTCTTGTGCAGGTCTACAATCTTCTCCCTTTAATCCACTGAAAGCTCTTTAGTCTTTAGTCATGTTTGAGAGTTTGGATTGATTGACTCTGTGGACACGTGTCTTTATACTGGTGATTAGTTTAAACATGTCTTCAATTTAAGTGCCAGGTTGAAGATCTTTTAGCAGCAGATTTTTCTAAAACTGAAAAAATGAGACTTATGGAATTCTGTTGCCCAACCTATTAGACCAAAGGGGATGCACCAAGTGCAAGTAGCATCTTGCAGGTTGTGTGCAACAGTGAAGATCTTGGCTCTTAAAAAAAGAGTTCAAAGACAGTGCTTTTGCTACTTTTGTTCCTGTCTTGATAGCCAGTGATTATGCTAATGTCCTAAGAGCCAACGTATTGAGATACTTAACCTATGTGCCATAGAATGACAAGAGTGGAGTCACAGAACCAAACTTGAGACAACAAAAATCAATTAAAAGAAAATAAAAGACACTGGCTTAAAAGAAAACACAATCGGGAATCACTTGATATTCATCAAACTATCACATTTTTAGATTTTAAAGGTATATTTTAACATTTCTTACTTGTAGTGTGTACCAAAAGATGAGTGTGAGGGAGCTGGTGGTCTCGTTGACTGGATAGTGACCAGGGATGCCAGTACAGAACATGATCATGTTGACTAAAGCCAGGAAGCTCTGCCAGTGATCCACCTGTTCCAACAGAGTCCTGTGGAGATAAGAGAACATTGATTAGGGATTAGAGAAGCAAGCTGTATTTACAGCAAATATAGCATTCAAATATGGCATTCAAAACTAGCCTTCCTTACTTTACCTCATTTTTCTTCCTAATGGGATATGATGACCCATTTATTTATGAACCAGTTTAATAAATGTGCTTGATGTGGGTTAAATAAAGCTTCTTTCATTAATTTCAAATTCTATAAAATATTGATCCCATTTGTCGATCATTATACAATGGTTTATATTTTTTTCTACATTTGCCTGCATTCACCTTGTTTCTATGAAATCCAAGCCACATACAAACCTGGAGTGGTTCTCTCCCAGTGTGACGGCAATTCGACAAATACCGTGGCAGGTTTCCATGTCTCCATTCTGAACAGCTGCTCTGAGCTGGTCCTGGAGGGCCAGCACTTGAGGTACCAGTTTCAGCAAAGTGTTTACATATCTATAAACCAACACAAACATATATCATAAACAGCATGATCTGATGAAGACCGTCATGTGCAAAAAGCATTTACTTGTGATAAAATCTGAGTCTAAGACAGCAAAGGCTATGATCCACCACAGCCTAAAAAAATCCACACATCTTTCAAGAAACCAGAAAATCCATTTAAAGCTCTTTCTCGCCACCACATTGCTGCCGTTTTTGATTTTGTCTTCTTCCTGCTGTCTCAGCCTTTTATATTTCTCTCTCCGTGAATAAAAGAGGCTCTGCAGAGCAGACACTCTGTGACACAGACACAGCCTTGATATTCACATGTGATGACATAAGTCATCACTTGTTCTGTTATGCTTAATGACAGCGACATGCAGGGATGAAGGACAGGGAGCACACTTCCTGAATGTCATAGAGAGGATAGTGTGCACGTGAGTGCTCCACACACAAACCATACTAATGCCTGGGAGTTTTGCGGTATACAGGATGTGTTGTATCTTTTAGGAGAATATCAATAAGGTTGCTTGCTTTGGTTGATGAATATTTATCAATGACACAGTAAGGTTGTGAGATCTTAGCAGCATTTGGAACAAAGCTAATGTAACCTGTGCAGCAAGATTAAAATGTTTTTATAACATTTATTTTATGATTCAACTGTGTTGTAACAGATGATATGCTTCCTTTTGTTTTTTTTTATTGAATATTTTTAAAATCCTGAAATAAGGTTTATTTTTAGACAGAGATATTTCAGCTATATGAACTATTCAGACTTAAGGCTAAATGCAGAGCAGATTATTTCTGCACGACTTTATTACTTTTATTTCCGGCAGGCCCTCTCACGAGCCAAAATGACCGTTGAGTGGTCCCACATTTGGGATACAAGTCCCTCATTTAGCAGTCTGAGCATTCCCTAAAAAAAAAACATCTTCTTACTGAGGTATGATATTATTGAATCAAGTCTTTACCTAATAATCCAACACCTGTGTCTGTGCTCTGCAACATCTTGTGTTTATCAACAGTAGCAGTACCAGGAACAGTATGTCACTTCAGCGGCTGAGTGAATGTATGGGCACGCAAATGTGCGTGAATTTGTGCATTCATGCACTCTGAAGATCGTTAATTTTTCACAAGGGTCCTTGAGATGGAGGTCATGGACTCTTAGTTTAGGAAAAAAGGCTTTGGTTTGTACTGTATGTAGGTGCAATCAAATACAGAAGAATAAATGATGTGTATATTTTCCTATTTCCACTGATAAGAAATGACATTCTCAGGATTCCAGAGAGCACAACAGATGCCATCTCCTCTCCCACCAACTCATACAATTGTCTTTCTACTCCTGTCCTGAAATCGCTCCTGCAACTCCTCTATAAGTGTCTCTTTCTCGTATCACCCTCTCCCTCCCCCCACACTCCTCCATCTCTGCTTCCCTCTGCAATTACTGCAACACTCAAAGAGGGGAAATAGGTTGCCTGGGAACAGGATGCAGCTGGACCAATAACAACCCCCAAATGAGTTGACGGTAATGTGCTTAAACAGAAAGAGAATACAAGAGACCAGGAAAGAGGGCTCAAAGATGTTTAGAGATGAGAAATTGAAGAAAGGTTGACAGGAAACAAAAAATACAATTATTTGAAACAACAAAAAGAATAAAACATTCTAACTTTGTAATAAAAACCTTTATCTGAGAACAACAGAGAATAACTTTCAATCGATATCTTTGTTTCTTTTCTAAATCACAGATGATTTTGACAAGCAATGTACCTGAATAAGAGTCATTTGTGCCTCTGCTGCTTTTACTGCAGCGTCTCAGGATGTGATTAATGACACATTGAGGACCTTTGGAGAGCCTGACTAATCAACAAACAAGCACATGGCACATTGCTGTGATCAGTCTCAACTGACACAAAAGGGAAAAGATACTAAAAATAGGTCTTGTAAATAAAGATGTTTAAAAAACAGACATTTAAGGAGAGACCACACTGAGAATGTTTATACATTTATACATTTACTGTTAATTTATTCACAAGAGCTGCTTGGATGTTACTGTCCGGATTTATCAGAAGCAGCAGCAGCGATCCGATGCACCTGCAGAAGTGAGACCAAAGTCTCATTTTTTAACACATACATTTTTCCCTCTGCCACCAGCTTTGTCTCTAAGGGAGGGGTAATGGGCTCTTGCCATGTCTGAACCAACCGGGGCATGATGACATCTCTCCCTAGCTTTGTAACCATAGAAACGGCAGGCAACCAAGAATTGCTGCTCTCCTCCCCCGGCTGTCAACTTGCCCTGTATCAAACCTTCGCTACCCGCCTCCCTTCTTTCTTTCTGTCTTTCTTCCTTCCGTCCTTTTCTTCTTTCTTTCATCCACTCTTCTGCATTCGTGATGCCTTTCCAACGTCCAAACAACCACTTTTCTCAAATTAGATTTTTTCATTCAGTTATTTCTCTTGCCATTTTTTCCCCTCCAGCTGAACTCATCTGATAATAGAAATAGTAAGGCCTTTATGACTTCACATATTCATCTCTTACTACTGAACCAGTGTACGTTGAGTGTGTATATGTGTGTACTGGCTAATAATGCACATACCTTTGGGAGTCAGGTTGTGAGATGGCATTGACTATGGCCTCTACCGCTGTGTCGAAGAGCTCTGGGTCAGGCAGCGCACCAAAACAGTCATGCACCAAGCCTTCACTCTCGCTGAGGGGCACATCTAGCTGTACCCATGATGACAAACAGCGCAGCACGCGAGCTTTAACTGCCCCGGGGCTATCGGTTTGTCTCAGCAGTTGTTGCAGTAGGGGACAGACCGACCCCCACTCTCGCGCCAGAGCTCCTCGGACCTAGACAGACAATTATAATTGGGGTTATACACTTCACATTCAACAATGTGTATTTTTCAACTTCACGACTTTAGAAAGCTAATTTTACTTTGCTGAACTGACAAAAATCAGATTTTGTTTTAACAAACAATTCTGCTTCTTCACAAAAAAGCTAATTAAAAATAATTGGCACAAAATGGGGTGAAAAAAACTTTGTTCATAAATAATACGATTTAAAGTTCTTAATATCTTAATTAAAAAATTTATTCAAGTTAGCTCTTATATAGAGGGAAATCGAAAGACCATATTATTGCTACAAATGCACAGCAAAACAAATAAAACCGTTGCTTGGAAACATACCTGCCCCTTTCTGTACTGTGGCAGGCGGCTGGTCTGGAACTCTTCAGGAAGGACTGTGAGCAGCTCCAGCAATGCCAGGCAGCGTGCTCGTCCATCCACGCCTCCCCCTTCCTCCTGAAACACCCGCACCATCTCTGACACCGCACTAGGCCAGGCCTCAGGCATTGTGTTAAGTGCTAGAGAAGCCAGTGCCACACACAGTCGGGTGAGCACCATCTTGGAGCCAGAGGAGAAGCAGGCAATCTGGGAGAACAACTGGCTCTTCAAAGACTCGTACTGATCCGTGGGAATATCTGACCAGTACCTTGATATTTTGGTGTGAAGTGCGCTAGCACCAAAATACTGGATTTCTGGCACCTGTGAGAAAAGGTAACAGATGGGCAAATAAAGTTAAATTAATTTTTTTGTCTTTGATGTATATCTGAGTATGTGTAGATCCTGTACCTTATCTGGGCTCAGTAGAATCCAACAGAACTGCCAGGCCTGAGGTGAAACCTGGGCTTGCATTAGCCATTTTTGGGCCAAATTCTTGTTTTCTATATTTGGATCATAGTACAACTGATGGAGGGCCTGGAAAAAAGAAGAAGAAAAAAAGACTTAAAACAGCCTTACAATATGTGAACATAACGGACCAACAAGGAAAAAAAAAAAGTTCTTTGAGTCGACATAGTGGACAAATTCCCCCAAACCTAAGTAGATGACAAACGATGGAAAGCAATGACCTGAAAACAGCACTCTGGAAAAAACAGATTTCTGTAATTCAAGTGGATAAGCACGGGGAAAAAAAAAAGAAGAAAGAAAAAAAAGAAGAGCAAACGAAACATGTTGATTTTAAAATGACAACTTTCAAACACAAGTCTGAAAAGCTCAGTCCTATGAAAACAGTTCCAGATTTTGAGAAATAAGTCAATTTGCTACAATACAAAAAATAGACAAAAAGCATTTGATCTGTAAATTTTAACCCCTGATACTAGTTTATATCAGCAAACTAGTAATTCTCTTTTTTTCTTTTCATATACTCTCATCTTGGAAAAAAAACATGTCAGCTTGAAAGAGGAATATCAAAGCAGTCTGTTTCTGAAGAAGGAAGAGTATCAGGTTGTATTCTCCCCATGCCAACCATCCTCTAGTGCAATTCTGTCTCCACTTCCTGTCTTAGATTTACACAGCTAACTAGGTGTTAATGAGCTGATTCATTCACACATCCAAAAAAGAAGGAGCTCAAGGTCCACAAATGTTATGAGAAGCAGAAATGAAAGGTTTGCTAAATTAATTCAAACATATATGGCAGATCTGTATATATTTACTGCAATGTCTGTGGTTCTAAAAAAACAAAACATCAGAAAAAACAGATTACAAAAAAGCTTTTCTCAGAACATTTTAATGAGAAAAATAACAAAAGAATGTTGTTTTGCTCATATTTGGCATGCTTTTCATTGCCATCCTAAGCCTTTTAGGATCTTAGAAAAGGCTAGTGTTGTTAGGAAGCGTTACTCTGCCATTTCTTGGGACCAGTTTGTGATACAGACTTCAAAGCAGCAGCAAAAACATTACTGCAGTCCACTGTGTGACAGCCAACCAATCCGTGTCCTATTGCAAACAGTGATGCATGTCCACATTGATGCTGAAAGCCCAACACATGAAAAATGTCTGTTGGTTTCTGTTAGTTTAGACTTAAAACCCAACAAACCATAGCTTTTGATTAGTACTGGTCACCTACAAACAAACTTTGAGTCACTGTAACAATGTTTTTTTTTTACACATTAACTAATACAAGATACATATTAACAGAAAGAGCAGCATCATGCAGAATAATCCTCTATTTGCCTAACAGTGATATTCTCAACAGAAAGGCTTGTAAAAAATACAATAAAAGGGCACTAAGTTTTGCTACTTTGACCCTTAATCACGCTCTTAATAAGCAATTACAGTCTTTGCAACTCCAAAAACTGTTAGCAAAAATACCACACTTCCAAATCAATACAAAATTTGGAAAATATATATAATAACGGATCCACAAATCATAACGTGATCCTTTGTAAGAAAGAAAATTCACCTAAATCCCTTTCCTCAAACCTTTAACAGGCTAAAGTTTAAACACATAGACAAACACTCCCTGATATTCATATATAGAAAGTTATGTATATGTGATTGTTGTACGTTTAAAGTAATCAATTCTTGAGAAAGCCACTCTCAAAGGTGTTATAAAGACAGTAGCGTAGCACAAATAGTACAAATCAACATCACAGTACAATCAAAGACAAGAAGAAAAACCAGGATTTATGAGAGAACAAAGAACTATAGTTGGTGTGATGACAGCCAAGACAGAAAATATTAATAGCACAACGTTGCCAATAGTAATGAAAATCCTGGTACAAGAGCAGAAAATAATACATTTTTGAGATACTGAACACTATATTACTCCCAGTGGCCTGGTTAGCGCCATGAATGTCAGCTCTGCAGCCATTGGTGTATAAATGTGCGTGTGTGGTAGAAAGGAGTTTGGTTATTGCATGAAGAAGATTAGCTTTATATGAGAGCACACCTTTCAGGATTTTTCTAGTTTCAATTTGCAAAGAAATGCACAAAGAACATATAACAACACATAAAAAAATGCAGTCACCTTTAGATGTGTGAGTTAATCATGCTAACTACAAAGAGCTGTGTTCCACTCTTTTTGATCAATAGCTGGACAAAAATCCACTTTATGAAATACTTCTATAGTTTTAAACTCTGCTTTTTCTCTAATGTATTAATTGAGTCATTTTCCATAAGACCCCAAAACTATGATTTTAGTAAAAGTGCACCATAATATGAATAAAAGTATATTCTGGAGAAGTTTACATTTTCTTTTATTGGGTTGAAGAAACAAAAATATCCAATTTAACTGTTTTATTCCTTAATTTCAACAGTCTACTGTACTGCCCTCCATGATCTGTGTGTAATATTTACTATACTGTGTCCTCGAGAGTTTTTAAAGAGCCTTATAAATAAAATGTGTCAATATTATTACCAATATATTAGTCAGTGGCAAATTTGCATTATTTTGCTGCAACAACTGTCATTCTAGCCAAACATTTCCTATACTCTTTGTTAAGCTGTGCTAAATTCTTATTTTTGGTTTATGTTGCAATTTATAAACAACAATTGCCAAAAATGGCTAGTGGAGCCACAATGATTGTTAGTGGACCCTTTGTGCTGATATCCCAGTTTCTGCAGAACAGCAGTAGTTCATTAGAAATTTGCCTCTGATTTGTGTGCAGGACTGTTGGCGTGGAGAAAGCCTGTGCCGAGTTCCCATCACCCTTTTGTTTGCACTCTCTCCTGCTAGCTTACTACCCCTCACAATCGCAAACTAACCCGGTGCAACAAAAATGAAGAGCAATATTGAAGTCATCCAGCTGTACAGTTTTGTGCCACATGTGGCTCAGATGAGAAAAACAAAGACGTACACGGATGTATTTCTCTGCAAGTGGATGCATTCGAATAAAGCGGAGCAGAGAGCTTGTGGCTTGCTGTAGTAACTTCTATGAAACAACTACAAGCTTTTTTAAAATTGTATTTTTTCGTAGGTACCTAATTTGAGAAAAAAAAAACAAACTCAAAAATGCTGTTTTAATTTGTCCTCCATCATAAGAAAAATGCTACAAGAACGTGTTAAAAACACCAAAAACACAATTTTTATTGGAGTGGGTCTTTAAATATCCTCTAGAAACTGTTTTCATGGCATTGCAATTGGAAGGAAATCCAAGGAAGAACAACCCCCCTTCAAAACATACAAAAAGATACTGACAATGTCATACTTTGTTAGACCAAATACTCAACAAAAAGCCTTCTGTTGACCATATAAAACTACTGGGCCAGTAACCATCATCTCCATCACTATGACTACAGGAAGGACACAGCTCTCCAACAACCCATTGTACTAAATTTACCATTCTAGCTTTCACTAATTCCCGGCACTCATCCTTTAAGAGAGCGCTTTATTTTTGTTATGTCAACAAGTCTTTTTGTGGTTTGAATTCTCCTGTGGGAAGCCTGTCACTTTCTGTCTTGAGGAAAAAAAATAACTAACCAGTTTTTACCAGTTTCGCACATTATATAATATATAACATAATCACATTCTTAAAAGTAGTAATAAAATTCAAAGCAAAATATGGCATTTAGTCCTCAGATATAACAGTTCAGATATTTTCTGAATTAACAAGCTGCGTCAAACTCCTTCATTTTATTTACTTATGTGCTGCTTCATTTCATGTAAAATGAAGTTATAAATATACTCTGCATCATTATGCTTGCTTGAAAAATTTTTGATGGTTAAGATTTCTCTTCTGTTAAACTTGGTACACATCATTTAATTTTCAAAATACAAATACAAAGTTGTCCCTTTGGTTACCTTCTACTAAATGTTTGAAAACCTCTTTTTCATGAAACAGATTTTTGTCTGTATTCTGTCTGAAAAAAGCAGAAAATTTTAATTTAGCATAACTTCCAAACTAAAAAGCTAGCTGATTAAAAAGGACAAAAAGTAAGTAGCACAAGTAATAACATATTTTCTTCCCTGTCATGCCAAAAGTTTCTGTAACTAAATAAAAAAAGATGAAAATCTAAAAAAAAACAAAGCATTGATTTGTGAGACATTGACTTTTATAAATTAGTAAAGTACTATCTAATAATTAATTGTGCAAAGCTTGGTTGTAAAAAATAAAAAAAACGTGAACCTGAACAGTTTAGATACGTCCTGGCACAAACAATATATATTTAGAACCGTTCGTTACTCAATGTGATAGATGACATTTTCATATTCACTAAATTTACAAAATCTATGCAGATGATGCTATTGACTAAGTAAAATCTGAGTCTTGCAGTCATTTAAAAATAGTTCCCCCTTAAAAAATTAGGACTCAAATGATAGTTAATCTGCAAAATGCTGGTCGATTTGGGTGATCTATTACTCAATTACAGTCAAGAAAATTAAAAGAAAATGACCAGATTTAGAAAGCTCAAATAGGTCATAGAAGGAAGTAAACACTTAGTGGGTTAGAAAATCATGTTAAATCCCCCTTTGTTTTATTGGTCTGGCCTCCATAGTGTCTTCTAATTACCACATGATTCAATTTAATCACATTTAGGACTTCTGGAGTGAATACTAGGTGTGTTTTATCAAACTGTAATATCAATTTTAAAAGGAGGCCATCAAGTTAGTATTTTTGTTCCTATTTTGCCTATATTGAGGTTTCATTACACAGCTATGATTCATACATCTTTAAAATATGAAAAGCCTCTTCTACAAGAAACTGTATTTGGTGGAAAGAAGAATGCAGTTTGTTACTTTTTTTGCAATATCACAGAATTGTTGTTTGGGTGACAATGGTTTTTAGATCCGTTTTGCGGCAAATATATCTGTAGATGTGTCTTTGCAGGTAACATTTAGACTGAGAGCCTGCACACTTGTCCAAAAGAAATGAATTCAGCACTACCTTCTGTACAGGGGGTGCTTGTGAAAAATAAGCAATAAATGACTGTTATGGACACTTCACTAATTGCATCCATTGCCATAAATGTACTAAGATCCATATATCCAAAAAAGTAAAAAAAAGTTAAAAAAATTGTTCAACCAGGGGGAAATTGAATAAATAAATAAAAGCTATGGGTGTGACAATTTATTGATGAATCAATTTATCTGACCAGATTCATTCGAGGCAAGTGGTTAAAAACAAGTTTATTTTACTATTATAAGATCATCTCATTAAAAAAGCTTAAATACAGTAACAAAATGTAACCAACAACTCTATTATTGATACTCAATGAGAAACCTGCGCTGCGCAGCTCCTCTTTTCTCTCCTCTCTCTCTCTGGATGTTCAAAATGAACCAAAATTGATAATGAATCGTCTCGGCGACTACAAATTATGACATGAATCAAAACATTAATATGAATTTCTTTACAGCAGTAGAAATGTTTCAGAAAAATACTATATCATAAAAGAGACAACACACAGATTGTTTTCCTATTAAATTGGAAATCAGTGTCAAGGCAAACCAAGTGTCCTCGTAGAAGTGGTCGCCCTGATTTTATTATTTGTGTCACACTGTCAACCTTCCCAAACTCTTTGTCTCCCTGTCCAACGTTATTATCATTTTCAAATCTTCACAGCAAGCCTGCTCTTCAACTAAGCACCTGTCTCACCCCCCTTCATCTTCTCCTCAGCACCACCATTCACTCTAAAATGAGTCAGCAGCCACATAAGCATCATAGCAAGGACTTGGCAGTCAACACTGCCTTTGAATCACACACACAATTTTAATTTACCACTATTGTATTCAATGTCCAGAATTTCCATAGATACAGTCTAAAATGTTCAAGCTTCAAATAAACATGACTTTAAATTGGGTTCACACCATAGACACACATAAGGAGGGGGTCCCAATAACATCTCAACCCCTGAAGAAGTAAGCGTTTAAAAGATGAAATGACGTAATAGCAAACGCAACATTTAGGTGCCTGCAAACAGGAAGCTCTGTCCTTCTTATGTTGATGTCAACACGTCAGATAATGAGAACTCACCTTTTCAACGTTTTCCACAGTGAAATCCAGAGCATCCGTTGAGGCTGATATTCTCCCCGGCGTCTCCATACCTCCGCGCATACGGAGCTGTCAAACGATTCAAGAAGAGCAGTGCTGCATGTTTAGACGCAGCTATCGTTCATCTGTTTCTCTAAAAAGAACGTAATGCCTAAGAAATGCACACACCAGCCATCATAATGTTTGAGTTATTACGGTATTATGAATTTGTCTTACGGAACGCATGATAAGCTAACCGGCAAGCTAACGTTGGCTAAAAGAAATTAGCCGTCGCTAACCTCTTTAACGTTGAAACCCAATACGAGCGGCTAGCGCTACTAAGCTAACGCTAAGCTAGCTGTGGTAGCAATATAACTTGACGTATCCTCAACACAAACATAGTAAATAAATACGGTTATGTTTTAAGGTTTAGTGTGACCGTCAAAAACCTAAACGCGATGTTTCTGAGTTAACTCTACGAGGCCCAGACGACTGTCAAGCTCGCACCTTTCTGTCCAGCGACGGCACGAAACGATGCGGGCAGCTCCCTGCCTCTTTCTGACTGTCCACCGTCACTCCTTTTGCTACGTT
Source organism: Adrianichthys oophorus (assembly GCA_036245035.1). NCBI lineage: Eukaryota > Metazoa > Chordata > Actinopteri > Beloniformes > Adrianichthyidae > Adrianichthys > Adrianichthys oophorus. The sequence goes on from BSAI01000138.1 coordinate 3,020,785, forward strand.
CAGGTGCTTTCGGAAATTTCATCATCATACCTGAAAACCAACAGAGATCCTTTAAAGAAAAAAAAACATGAAACCTCAGAGGATTTTTTTTAAAGAAAACTTTTCAAATTAAAGGCATTTTATCAACAAATCATCTTGAAGTTTTTTTTTTATTAATTTACATGTTTTTTTGAAAATCTAAATCTATTTTCTCTTTTTTTGCCTAATTATTGCCTATGCGCACGCTGAAAGATGACATTTAATTAAAGCATTTAAAACTAATTTGTCATTTTTGTGTAACCACCGAATAAAAACTAGGAAAATGACACTATATGGTAAAACTAATACACAATGTTGCATGCTCACACTTGTATTGTCTTCTATATCTGATTGTATTAGAAATATAAAAGATGTTCAAAACGACAAGCATGATATCTATCTTTACAAATAAAATACAATTTAAGATGGAGTCATGCAGTAAATTACAAATAATCCTAATACTAGGTAATTTGGCTAATTAAGACAGCATAGCTGACTGATGTTTTACATATAAGGAATTTTGCAAACAAGCATCTTTAAAAAAAACGTAAACTGAGTTAAATCTTCTTTCTTACTCTAAAACAAATCAAGACATTAAAAATGCACATCATCTGCGTCCAGAAAAAGGTCTTAAAAATCTGGTAAAAATTCTAAAGAACATACTTATTAATACTTATATTACATTTGGGTCAAAACTGACCTGCTTTCAAGTGTGAAAAGGGGTCAATTTTGACCCAAGCATATTATTAATTTTATGTTAACTTCATGTCTAAATAACCATGTTAAAGCATTTTAAGCCATCAGTTTGATACTATTACTACAGGGGTGTTGGAAAAATTTATAAAGTAAAAACTTTCATTCATTCATTTTCCAATCCACTTTATCCCTTTCGGGGTCACGGGGTTGCCGGAGCCTAACCCGGCTACTCATGGGCGAAGGCAGGGTACACCCCTGGACTGGTCGCCAGTCTGTCGCAGGGGCGTAAAAACTTTGTATTTTTAAAAAATACTTTAATGGTCAACAATGTATTAAAATGTTGTTATTCTGCACGATTTTCATTCGATTTGTTCTTAACTGACTGGAAATGGCCAGACTGTTACCGGTATTTCTTACTCAAAAAGCTTATGAAAGTTCTTGGAGTATGGACACCAAAACAGCCATTGATCGTGAATACATTTTGAGAGTGAACATCATTTTTTTCTTGTTGGAGAGAAAGCATAAGAACATTTTGTAAAACAAAGTACTACTGCAGAATTTTGTGTCTTGTTTTAGAGCACACATCAACTATATCCTCTCAAATAATAAATATAAAATGTGTTAAATATATCAAAGTCATCAACTTTGGTGGGTCTTTTTGAGCTAGGATTTTTAATTTTTTTTTAGTTTAACTCACATAAGGAATTTCAGGAATAGAGCAACACCTCCACCACGTGGACAATCAAAATCATTGAACATGTATATAGGTATAGATCATAGAGATACAGTATTTATATCTGTGTAAACACAGACAGAATTTATAGTGCACAAAAAACCTTAGACCTGAACTTTTATTTTTTTATATTTGAACCAGCAAGTTTACATTTTTTTGTCATTTATTTTTGCAATAGAATATTATTTGATTTTTCAAGGATTTACTGTCACACAGTTAAATAGTGAAAATTAGACAAATTAATTCTAAATCTCTTTTGGATGTTACTTTTTGGAGTGTATCATCTGCCTTCATCTCTCTCTTCTCTGCATTTGTGATGTTGGAGTCTTGATGGAGTTTGGAGTTCCTCCAGGTTTTATTGAACACTAAAAAGAAGGATTTCTGCCTGTAGGAATTCCTAAATGCCGGTAAAGGCAAGAGTCCCTGAGGATTTGGATCAGAGTTTTGTAGCCATTGCAGTGAGTGCTGCTGAAGAGTGTCCATTTAAAACCTGGTAGTCCGTAGCTTCTTGTATAATTCTGAAAACACTATAAGGCATTGGACAGTAGTTATACAGAGCAATGATGACCCCAGCCCGGGAGCCTATAATGAATCGTATAGGCTCTACTGTAAAGTCTTGTTAATGGTGACTTCTCATACACACCAACCGCCCTCACCTCCTCCTTCACTACACCCAAAAAAGGGCTTGTTCTTTCATCTAGGCTTCTGTATTTTCAATGACATTCCATTAAGAAGACAAACTCAAATTTTTGGAGATGTAAAACTGTAGTATTTTGTGCTAATTTAAAGTTTCAACATACACGGTTTGTGTTACATGGGTTGAGTCAGATGGCATCACAGCACAGAGTCAGGCACACTGACTATTTTGAACTGCAAACACGTGGCAGTTGAGAAAGGGAGACAGAGAGATAAGGAGGTGGGGGGAGCCAACTGCCTCCTCCCTCAGTGCTCTAAGCCATGCAGATATTGGTGGAGCCTTTGTGCGCTCACAGATTTCTTCAAGTTTGCTCTGCTGCTGCGAGGAGCGAGACTCAAAGAGGGGAGGATTTAAAAACTTTTCTTTCTTTCCTGAGGACAGCAATGATGGAGCCCACAGTCCTGGTGCCTCTTCTCTCACTTCTGGTCCTTAAGTTGGGATATGCTGATAATGGTAGGTATTTAGATTTCTCTATTTCACTTTTGGACAGCATTTCTCTCATTTTCAACAGAAAACCCCAATTTTGGATAGAAAAAATCACAAAGACAGAAACAACTGTTGCCCAAAACATTACCATATCTGGACACATATGGTGTTTGGTAGGGAACCTTCATCTTTATACATTTTCTAATGTGTCTTGGCTTTTTGTTGGGTTCCTTGTGTTTTTGCCTTTGCCCCAACTTCCTCCCTCCTATCTATTATATTTCTCTTCCTGCTTTCTCTTCAATAACACACCTTGTTCACTTTAGGAGGATCACTTTACACTCTTTCACACTTCCCTGCTTGATCCAAACACTCCTTCCTCTTCCCATCTTCTATTTTAGTCTTCATCAGCACCGCAGAAATGAAAGGAGAGTGATCACTCTGACAATTCTGATGAGCTCCAACTGAACAGAAACCGTTACTGATGTTCTAGAGAACAAAAACATATATGTATATTATTTAAAAAATATCAACTTTTATTAGAGTGATGAATGACATATTTAGTGAAATACAACAGTCCTCTATCATCATACTGCATTTAAGCTAAATGGCTGTTTCTACAGGACTTTTACTGATGTCAAAAGGAACAAAAAAATAAGATGTCCCCAAGAAACAAATGAATTAATAATCAAAATTAGTAATACTCTTTAAAGAAAATGTAAGTACAACGTATATCATAATTAACCATTTCTCTTCATACATTGTTTTTTTTTTTATAAGGAAGATGTAGTTGTGCAGTTTTCTTCTTACTAAATTGACATTGTTCATATATATATATATAAAAATTCAGATCAAAGTTTGTTTACAGCAACATTCACAAAGCTCAACTTTTAAAGTCGAACTGAATTCTGTTAAGTCACAGTGTCCAGTGACAATAGATACAGAGTAAGCATGAGTGCATCCAGGTAGAAAGGAGAACACTTGTTGTGAAATTGATGCAACATTGACAAATGGGTCCATTTCAAAATATCCTGGTTGTCAAGAACCCCTGCTCCTTTTCACTTTTGCTGATTCACTTGGCTGTGGCTCTTGTTCAGGTTTCTGTATTACTAATTCAGATGTATCAGGCAACGAAAAACACACTAACATACGTTGGGAGGGGACCAACCAGGGTGGGACGGAAACACTGATTTAGCTGAGTTGAAAATAGAAAATGCCCCTTTTGGAATAAACCTTTAGTTACAGTATAATATAACAACAGAATTTTGACTGTTTTATTGATGTATTTTCTTTGTCACTTTAGATCTAAATTAATCTCAAATGGATCAGTGCCATTGGTTACAGTATGTATCACATGTAAAAATGTTGGTTTTTTTGGGGGCAGATAATCTTTAAACTGAATGAAAATGTGCTGACCACTGAGGCAGATGACCAAAGGCAGGTGATTGGCTGTTCCCGCTCTGTCAGAGTCAACCTGTGTGCCTTAACAACCTGACAGATTGCACAAGGCCTTGTAATGTGGAGGAGCATGCCACGGTGCAAACACTGACTCCATTTATTCACTCATTCAGCACGAACACACATATGTTCAAAAACAGACAGCATTTGACCTGAGCAAGCTGATGTAGCTAAAGAGAGGGAACAAGGCTAGCTTTATGCGGTTGAGCACCTACTGGTCTGTTTTTGGTTCTCAGTTCCAGCAGATCTGTGCGTGTGCGTCTGTGTGTATGTGTGTGTGTGTGCCTCTATTGCCTCTCTCTCACCAACTGTGTACTGATGCGCTGGGTGAGTGATTAGTGGGGTAATGAAAGGCATCAGGGAGTGTATTAGCAAACGGTAATGACTTTGCATTACATTAGTGTTCTGTTTTTCCTCAAAGGGCAGCAGGGAAGAACAGACTCGGACAAAAGTGAAAAAGACAGAGGAAAGATTGCGAGATCTTCATCAAACCTGTACAACACTTTAAAAACTGGATATGCTCTCTCAAGTCAAAAAAAGTGCAGAGTAAGAGTCTTGTGTCTCACTCGTTTTAGCACCCCCCCTGACCTGCACACATTAAAAGCAAAAGGTCTTTTGACTCTAGATAAAGTGCATTGATTTGCAGTTGCTCTCTGTAACAGGATAAAAACATCTAAGGGAGTTTCAAGCTGACTCCTGTTTTCTTTTGTAATAAACTGAGATAAAAGTTTTTGAGTTTTTTTGTGTCTGTTACCTTTTGACTGTTGATTTGTCAGATGGACTTTTTAAAAGTTTTTAAAAGTAAAATTGGCTCCAACAAAATAAAGCAAATGGTTTGGAATTCTCTGCAGAGCTAGCGGTGATCTGTAAAACGCTGTGTTTTACACTCAGCATTTCACCTCATTTTTATGCCCAATATGCACATCCATCTTTGCAAAAAGTTCGGATGTTGTTTGCTTGCATGCGACGACACGTTCAGGAATGCTGAGGCCGGCTCCAGGTTGACTTTGTGAAATGGGCGGACCCAACAAGGAGCGAAAGGCGGTGCCTCAAAGATGGAGTCGTTTTACTTCCAGGGATAAAAAAAGAATGCACAAAAATAACTCATATTTCATAAATAATTAGGTTTTTTAAGTGTTCCAAAGGTATTGTATGATCATAAATATGGATATAGTTTAATCTGAAAGGCTTAAGAAAATCATGGTATGGCCCCTTCAAAGACCCACTTTGATGAAAATCCCGTTTGAAACATGTTTTTGTTTCATTTTGCTCATGAGAGTGGACATTTGTAAAGAAAATTTAGCTTAAACTGGCATTTTTTTGTATTTCTTTATTAAAATTGTTGTGAATCAGTAGCAGAAGAAAAAAAATGCCGTTTTGAAAAAGATTGTAGCAGTGACGTGGATTGGCAGGCCACAAGCTCCCTGCTCTGCTCCATTCTGATGCATCCGTTTGTAGACAAATAGACCCATATATGTTTTTGTTTTCCTTGTCCGAACTGGCATCTGTCTCAAAGCTGTTCGGCTGGATAGCTTCAACATTGCTCGCCATTTTTGATGCAAACACAATAAGGTTAAGGTTGTGAGTGTGAGGGGCTGTAAGCTAGTGGGAGAGGGTGTAAACAGATGGGTGACGGGAAGTTGGGACAGGCTTTCTTTGCAGCAACAGTCCGAAATACAGAGGAAAATTTCATGCACATTTGCTTTAGATGACTTTCAAAAAAGTTAGAGGCTGTGATTGTTGCCAGGTTGAAAACTTGAACTGTTTTTTTTGGTTGTTTTTTTTACTGAGCATATATTTCTTAGAAAAATTCTACTTTTAGAAGAAATCTAAACCCTATTTCAATCCATGTGGATATTCACTGACTGAGTGCAGGACATTATAGTCTATTTGAGGTCTGCATTGCAGATCACTCCAGATTGGCCAAGTCTGCCAAAAACATACATTTCCAAAAAAGAAGTTTCAAAAATCTTGACAGCGTTAACGGTTCCCTTTAAAAGTTTCTGAACTGTGTTCACTGTGCCTGTTGCTCGTGCTTGTTGGGAACAGTGAGGAAACATGTTAACAATGACTAAACATTCTGAAAATAACCCACATTTGGCTGCATTCCTCCATCCACAGACGAAAACCTCCACACAGCCTCTCCTTTTTCAGCAGAAGAAGTTCCAGTGGGTCCAGCCGGAGCTGAAGTGCCGAGCTTGAACCAGAACCACAGCATTCAGGCCTGGAAAAGCTTTGACACAGACTACAACAGCTCTTTTAACAACAATGCAACTATAGAAATAAAAAAAAGCTCTGGACCACTCCAACCCACCGTTTATAAAGGTAACTCCAGCTTCCCGCTTACATTCTTGTGTTTACTGAGAAAACATGACAAAAGACTGTGTGTTTGCCATCTTGTGATGTTCTGACAGTGGAAAGGATGTTGAGGTTATTATCTTTGTCTGTTTAAAGTTTGCCAGTGATGAAGTTATATCCTGCTTAAGAGATGTAGGAAGTTGCACAGCAGGTGGCTTTGAGAGGGTGTTATATTTCAGACCTTATCACAGTTTTCCACATTCAGAAGTGGGCCGCAGAGCTCGTGACGGGGTTAAAGTGGTGACAGTCGTGGTTCAAACACAGCACAGGCAGCAGCAGACAGAGCAGTACAGCTATTATAATAAGCATTGAGAGTCTGCAGAACACCAACGCGCAGAGGGAATGATGAGAGCCAAAAGAAGGCAATGGAAGAAGCTGTGATTCTCCTAATTAAATAAGGCACACTGTGCATGGAGAACAGGGGCAAAGTGTACCTGAAGGAGCGTTAGTGAAGAAGGGAAAGTGCCGAGGAGAGAAGTAATTTAAATTCTGTGTGACTTTTCACATGAAGATGAGAAAGTAGAAGTGAGATATCCCCTTCTCAGGATACACATTTGCACACAGCAGTGTCATTTCAAGTGTTCCATTCTTCACTATGAAAGCCAGATATTTTAAAGTCCCACTCTGATAATCTTTTGATCTATTTTAAAAAAGTGTTTCCGGAGGTCTTTTAATAATTATTATGTCGTTTTTAGGCAAAACTTTGAAAATTGTGTTGTATTCTAGGACATAGTCTCTGCAGAGAGGCACCCACTAGGCATGGACAGACACATCTATTAGATATCTAAATCATGACTCTTTCAAAGCTCACATCTATAGATATGCATTGTGCATCTGATAAACATCAATTCCTAGAGGTCTATTGCAAACCACGATTGAGATCTCAAGCAGATGACGTTCCCACAGCTAACTGCGTCACTGTCCCATCATACCTTGCACATTCTACAATAAATGTCAATTAGATAACTGTAATTGTAGATGTCTATTGGACATATCTGACATCTCTAATTTATTATTTTATTAAATATATATCTATATATATAAATCTATATATAGTTTCCTACAGATATATAGAGGTCCCCTACACATCTACCTGTAGAATTCTAATCTTTGGACATTTTTAGATGTCTATTAGAGTACTTTTTAAAACATTTACAAGATATAAAGTGGGTACTAAAAGTATTCAGACTGCCTTAAATTTTTCATTCTTTGTTATATTGCAGCCATTTGCTAAAATCATTAATGTTCACACAGCACCCCATATTGACAAAAAAACACAACATTTTTGACATTTTTGCAGATTTATTTAAAAAAAAAACTGAAATATCACATGCTCCTAAGTATTCAGAGCCTTTGCTGTGACACTCATATATTTAACTCAGGTGCTGTTCATTTCTTCTGACCATCCTTGAGAAGGTTCTACACCTTCGTTTGAGTCCAGCTGTGCTTGATTATATTGATTGGACTTGATTAGTAAAGCCACACACCTGTCTATGTAAGACTTTCCACATCACAGTGCATGTCAGAGCAAATGAGAATCATGAGGTCAAAGGAACTGCCTGAAGAGCTCAGAGACAGAATTGTGTCAAAACACAGATCTGGCAAAGGTTACAAAAATATCTGCTGCACTTAAAGTTCCTCCATAATCCTTAAATGGAAGATGTTCGGGACTACCAGAACCCTTCTTAGAGCTGGCTGTCCGGCCAAACTGAGCTATCGGAGGAGAAGAGCCTTGGTGAGAGAGGTGAAGAAGAACCCAAAGATCACTGTGGCTGAGCTCCAGAGATGCAGTCGGGAGAAAGTTGTAGAGAGTCAACCATCACTGCAGCCCTCCACCATTCATTCATTCATTCATTCATTTTCCAATCCGTTTTATCCCTTTCGGGGTCACGGGGTTGCCGGAGCCTAACCCGGCTACTCATGGGCGAAGGCAGGGTACACCCCTGGACTGGTCGCCAGTCTGTCGCAGGGGCCACAATCACACACCCATGCACACTCACATTCACACCTAGGGACAATTTTACAGTGACCAATTAACCTATGAAGCATGTTTTTGGACGGTGGGAGGAAGCCGGAGTACCCGGAGAAAACCCACGCATGCACGGGGAGAACATACAAACTCCACACAGAAAGGTCCCCCAGCCAGGACTTGAACCGGGAGCCTTCTTGCTGTGAGGCAGGAGCGCTAACCACTGCGCCACCGTGCAGCCCCCTGCGCCACCGTGCAGCCCCAGCCCTCCACCAGTCTAGGCTTTATGGCAGAGTTGCCTGACGGAAGCCTCTCCTCAGTGCAAGACACATGAAAGCCCGAATGGAGTTTGTTTAAAAAAACACCTGAAGGACTCCAAGATGGTGAGAAAAAAGATTCTCTGGTCTGATGAGACCAAGATAGAACTTTTTGGCCTTAATTCTAAACAGTATATGTGTGGAGAAAACCAGGCACAGCTCATCACCTGTCCAATGCAATCCCAACAGTGAAGCATGGTGCTGGCAGCATCATGCTGTGGGGGTGTTTTTCAGCAGGTGTTGTGCAGCAGAAGATCAGAAAATGCGCTTTAAGCTCATTTTAATAAAATCCACTCTGAGAATAGATCAAACATTTTATCATCATTTTGTTCAGTTATATGACAAGTTAAAAATCTAAACAGAAATATGAATGTCGGATTGCTGTTTTGATGTAAGTTTATACGACCTTTAACTCCAGGTACATTTCAGCAGAAATATTTGCTTCTTCTTGGATTTAGAACTTTGAGATTATTGATTATTTGATCAGTGGACTAGTGGTTAGCTCTTTCACCCTACAGCAAAAAGAATCTAGTTCAAATCCTGGCTGGGACCTTTCTGTGTTCAGTTTGCATGTTCTCAACATGTTCAATAACAATTTTCAAAGGTTAATTCCTGTCTACAAATCGCCCCCTGTGACAAACTGGTGATCTGACCTTAGGGAGAACTCCACTTTTAACAATAGCTGGATTGGAACCAGCAAACCTGTTACCCCAAAATGTATTCAGTGGGTTCTGAAGATGAATGGATGTAAATTTGCAGTATTTAATTATTTTAAATAGTAAACGTTTTTAAAAAGTACTCTAATAGACATCTAAGAATATCCCAAGATTAGATATATACAAGTGCATGTGTAGTAGACCTCAATATGCAGATATCTTTCAGAAAACTATTGGTAGACATCTTATAGAGTAATAAAATAGAGTTGTCTGAGATGTCCTGTAGACATCTACAGTAAATGTATTTTAGGTATCTAATAGACATTCTGTGCCTGGTGGGCAGTAGTTCATTAGAAATGTGCTTTTGACTTGTGGTTGCCAACTGTTGCCAATTACCATGAAGCAAGCCTATCCCCACTTCCCATCATTCATCTCTTTGCATGCTCTCCCGGTAGCTTACAGCCTCTTCAAACTTCAAACTAACATTACCGGTGCAACAAAATGGTGAACAATATAGGAGCTATCCAGCCGTACAGTTTTGAGCCAGATGCCAGGTAGAACAAGGAAATCAAAGACATACATGGATCTATTTGTCTGAGGTGAAAAAATATTGCTTTAAATGCACAACAAAATGAACTATTCTCAACCTATTCTATTCTATTTTGGAAAACTTCCAATATGACCTCATATTAACTACAGACTTATTTGAGGCCACTTCGCTATGGCAACATTATATCAGACATGACTGCTGCACCACGGATTTGTGCACACATCTGTCTTTCAGGGATTTTTGCATCTTTCACTTTGAATGTCCTGACTTTGTGAAGGGAAACTGAAATTAAGTTAAGTTACCAACTAGGGATTTTTTATAGTTTAGTTTCTGTCAATAGAGCATGGTTTCTCGTTCTTGAGTTCACCTTTACCCTGTTCAAAAAGCAGTCACAGTTCAGTCCTAATTCCAATACCAGTTTTTTTTTTTTAGATTGAATAATTTAGTGAAAATGCAGATGCAATACTTTAAAATGTCAAAAATGATGAACGTTCTCTTTGTGTAAATTTAACTTTTTAAAATATTACTGTTTAAAAAAAACCTGAAAACCAACTCTCAGAATGTGATTTTTTAAAAATATTTTTTTAATTGACCTTTATAGCTTTACTTCAAACTGTTTTTTTTAACTGCAAACTGTCACTTTGTCTTTTTCATATTCCTTTCCGTAGTCACAGATGTTGAAACCACAAATATTTCATACAGGAACAAAAGCTCAACAAGCCAGACACCAAGCCTCTCCCCCAGCTCTCACATCACCCTCCCACCAAATCCAGGAGTCATAGACACAGCTAGTGATCCCACTGTGAACACCACGCTCTCAACAAATGACAGCAACATATCAAACCATACTTCAGCTTTGGATCTCATCTCAGTGACAAAGCAACCCACTCAACCGGAAACAGCATCAACGACAACAACGACTGAGCCTAAAATTTCCACAACGAGCTCCGGCTCTTCTCACGAGCCATTCGGTTCTTCTCTGTCAACGTCTTCACCATCCAGCAGCCACCCTGAGGCCTCCAGCAAGGCACAGCTGAAGCCCACAGCTCATAGTGACACCTCCACTCAAACCAAAGCCCACACAGGGAGACCAGCCCAGCTCAACGTGGGGGGTGACAGTAAGTGAAATGAACTTCTGTGCTGGTTTATGATTTTTCTCTGGACTTCTCTCTGTCTGGAGATTGACAGAGAAAGAATTGAGCAGACTGGACAACAAAGGCCACGCTGTTTATTGTTTTCCATCATGAGCCAGTTTTTGCCCCCCTCCCAACACACACAGAAAACACACTAACCCTGTTACATCTGCAAAAGCGCTGTCACTGCCAAGCACTTCACAGTCATGGGTTTGTTTGAGAAAGGGACGCAGGCAGTCATGAGACTCTTGTATTGATGGTCCTGTTGTTCCACATGATTTCACACGTTCTGTACTCACATTTATTGTAAACAGTTTGTTCATCTTGCAAGTTCTTTTGACCAGCAAAGGATAAGAAAAAAAAATGGTCGATGCGCCTGCTTTAACCTCTTAAGACCTGGCGTCCACATAAGTGGACATCACATTTTGGATTATGTTTCTACAGCAGTTACTTTTGCTCAACTGGGGCACTGTGACTACATGTTTAGATGATTAGCTCAAGAATTAGCTCGGGTCCTAAGAGGTTAATGCAGTAAACTTTTGCTGAGATTGTACAGTTGTGCTCATAAGTTTATACACTAGAACAGGGGTCTCCAACCCTGTTCCTCGAGGGCTACCGTCCTGCTTGTTTTGCAGCCAACCTTGCTTCAGTAGATGCTGATTAGCTGGATTGAATCGGCTCAGTTTCTGATTGACTGAACACACCTGATCCAGGTGAGCAGCAATTACTGAAGCAGGGTTAGCTGCAAAGCAAGCAGGGCGATAGCCCTTGAGGAACAGGGTTGGAGACCCCTGCACTAGAAGAAATTATTAATTCTAGGCTGTTTTTCAGAGAATATGAACAATAACTCAAAAACTTTTTTCCACTCATATTTACTGGTTAGATTAAGCCATTTGTAGTTAAGCAACAGTGTTTACTCTTTTTAAATGAAAATGAGAACAGAAATTTCCCAAATTATAAAAAGCAAAAGTTAACATACCCCAGTTCTTAATAGCTTGTATTGCCTCCTTTAGCATCAATAACAGCTTAAAGTCTCTTGTGGTTGTTGTGGATGAGGTTCTTTATTTCTCTAATGGTAAAGAAGGTCATTCTTCTTAGCAGAAAACCTCAAGTTCCTTTAAATTCTTGGGCTGTCTTACTTGAACTGCATGTTTGAGATCGCCCCAGAGTGGCTCAATAGTATTGAGGTCAGGAGACTGAGACGACCACTCCAGAACCATCACCTTATTCTGTTGTAACCAATGACAGGTGGAGTTGGCCTTGTGTTTGGGATCGTTGTCATGTAGTAATGTCCAAGTGCATCCCATGCGCAGCCTCAGAGCTGAAGAGTGCAAGTTTTCCTCCAGCATCTTCTCATAATATACTGCATTCATCTTGCCAACAATTCTGACCAAGTTTACTTTGGCTTTGTAGCTCAAATATCCTCAAACCATCAGTGATCCACCTCTGTGTTTCACACTAGGAAAAGGGTTATGTTCAACAGAGGCCTTATTGACTCCTTTCCAAATGAAGTATTTATGGTTGTAGGCAAATAGTTCAATCTTGATCCCCTCACTCCAAATGACTTTTGTCCAGAAGTTCTGAGGTTGTCTCTGTGCCGTCTTGTGTATTGTAAGCGAGCTATTTGGTAGAATTTGCACAAAAGGTGCCACCTTATTGTACGTCTTGAAACATTCACACCCCAGTTTTTCAGAGTCCTGGATCACAAATGAAGTTATTTTGGGTTTTTCTTTGCATTCCAAGGGATTTCTCTGGCAGTTGTGACAGAAACTTTTGTGACTATTGTTTGGTTTCAACAGAACCCCTCACTTTTCACTTCTTGATCAAAGTTTGAACATTGCTGACTGGAATTCTCAGTTTCTTGGATATCTTTTTATATGCCTTTCCTGTTTTGCACAGTTCAGTTACCTTTTCCCATAGATCTTGTGACAGCTCTTTAGCTGTCCCCGTGACTCAGGATCCAGAAATGTCAGTGCGGCATTGGATGAAGGATGTATGGATCTGTTGGGAGCCCAGAAACTCCAAAAATTTTTGTACACACACATTAATTATAGACAAACGAGTCACAGGTGAGGATGGTTACTTTGAGCTGTCATTCAAACCCTTAGTATGAGCTTGTGTGCATGTCTTCAGAACAAAGTCATCAGGGTATGTAAACTTTTTAGAAAGTTTCTTTTGTCATTATTATAAAATGAGTAAACAGATTTTTTTTTTGACAAAAAAAAATGGCTTCACCCAACCACTAACTGAGTGAAGAAAAAGATTTGTGTGTTATCATTTATATTGTATAAAAAATGACCAAAATATTCTAGTTTCCTCTACGGTATGTTAACTTATGTGCAGAACTGTATTAGTGACTTGGTGCTTAGAGGACATTCACAGTTCTATGGTTAATGTCATTTACAGAGGCTATTCAAGTGGCCTGGTTTACTAAACAGTTCTCTATTGCGACATCTGCAAGGGAGAAGCTGCTTTGAAACAATGAGACAGAAATGGCAACAAGTGGAGATAAAACAGAGCTCCCAGAGAAAGCTGAAACATGTTGTACAAAACATCCACTCTGTTCAGTTTAGCTGGGAAAAATAGTTTATTCTTGTATGACATTTCTGCTCAGAAACCTCAGATATATTTCATAAAAAAATTACCACAATATTCAACACTACTTTGCCAGCTTGTACGCTTAGGGCAGTACTGATGAGAAGTTGCTGATGAGACTCCTATGCTTATTTACAGCAGTGACAACCAACAAAACTCCCACGTTAGACCCCCTTCTGGCTGGCTTGGTGTCAGCCTTCATCCTCACGGCTATTATCATCGCCTTGCTACTCTTCTTCAAACTACGGCGAAGAGACAGCCGGCCAGAGTTTCGCAGGCTGCAGGACTTACCCATGGTGAGCATTGCCACAACGCCCCATAGATCAATGCTTCACACATTGGTGCAACCAAAGTCTGGCTGCAGATACCTCCTCCATCATGAAGATATATATATATATATATATATACATATACATACACACATATATATATATATATAAGCTGTATATCTATAATAATATATATACATATATAAAATTGCGTATTTTCATTTCTCCCACAGGATGACATGATGGAAGACACCCCACTTTCCATGTACAGTTATTGATAGAAGTTATAGGAAATGATCAGCAGTCAGGTGTCCTCTCCTGGCTCCAGAATGACGTTACTGTTGCTGCTGGACTTCTTATTCTCTGCACCAAAGCAGAGGAAAGTATGGAAGGATGTGTCCAGATCCCTGCTACTCTGATTATTGACACAAACAGTAGGAAAAGGACATGGCAGAGCGGTCAATGGACAATGACTCCCAAAAATAACAGATCCCATTTGAAAAAGCTTGTTTTTTTGGTATTGCAAGTGTATGTGCACAGTTGGTGGTATCTATTTTGAGTTCTGTGGAGTTGACGACATGATACCATCTGGTGTTTCAAAGTAAAGAGACAGAGACTGGGCCTGCCATGACAGATTCTCACCTGCCGGCACAGATGTGAGGCCCCTCCAATCAGAAAAACAATGATGACAAGATATAAAAAAGAAAAAAAAAGAGGTCAGTTTTTTTAAAAGTTGCACTTTACTTATCAGGAGTAAGAAAGAAACAACTGTAAATTACTTTTGTGTATGACTTTTTAAGAGTAAATTTAACATGGGATTGTTAGATGTAAAATATTTGGAGATGTTTGCTGTGTTTTTTTTTCCTTGAAGCTCTGCTGATTTTAGGCTTGAATTTCATGTGCATAACGTTTTTATTCTCAAATTTTCTTCAGATTCTAGTGCAGGACAGAGTACAGTAAAATCATGTTACCCCCAATTTCAGAATTCTGTTTTCATGTGCCAGAAAAACAAATTCTAACAATTACTCAGTTATTGTCATATAATTGTAAACCCCATTTAAACACACACAAAAGGCACAGTAGCGTGTTTGAAACCTGCATGTTCACTCCTTCAGACAGCTATAGACTGAGGTGGGCCAATACCGTTTGCATCTTTCTACGCATTGTAAATACTACTGATGAATGTGCCATGCAAAACAAGTCTAAACTCTTTTACTGCTGCTTCGGCAGTCACCACACATGCTCATATTAGGAGTGGATCCTCCATCCACTCCTGCTGTGGAAGCATGCAGGTCAGAGTAAAGGCAACACACACACAAATAGTGTGTGCGCGCGCAACTTTTACACTGATGGCTGTTTAAATGTCCTGCTTTTTAAAACCCTCTACGTGTTGAACATTGAAGACAGTAACTTTGCCACCTTATGTGAATTATTGACTGATGTTGGCTTTGGATTAAACTTATTTTGAAAACTGCTGCATACATCCTCTTTTCTTACCATGTTAGAACTGATGCACACAACTTTATGGCTCATTGCAGCCTGGTTACAGCATAATAAAACAAGATAAAAACTTTTTTAAAGTTGGCTTTATTCATGGAAGACTAAACAGATCACGTACAGATGCTCAGAGACTGAATTCATTTACAGTATCAAACAGATGCAACAGCAAAGGAGTCTGATTTAAGAGTAAATGTGTGACCAAAATACTTTTTTTTTTTCTCTACATCATGTTTTTTTTAGTCCCAAGAACATATACAATAAAGTAAATAAACTGAAACAATTAAGATTTTTGGGTTAGTAATGAAAAACAAAAATGTTAAAGTATTTTTGTGTAACCGACATCCATATATGCAGCGTGGATGATTGATTAACAGTAGATCTGCATGTTTCAAACTTAGCTGAACATGGACCCGCTGGATAAAGACTGTTGGGAGGCTGACATTAACCAGTTATCCTTGAATTCTCTCTATTATGGACCCCAGTTATACATGAAGTGGCCACCTTGATAATGGGAGACTTGAGAAACAGGGTGACCTTTTCTGCAACAAATCGAGCAATCAAACACCATCCATTAATAGATTCTCTCTGCACACAAAGAAATGTTTTTCACCCAAACAAAGTAGAGGGGTTACTTTTGGACTGTGATCTACTAAACTGTAAGGCTTAAGCACATGCTATATTTTAAATCCTGATATTTCACTATGTAAAAATAAAAGAAAGATACAAAGAATGAAAATTAAGTGAAATAAAAGCGTCTTTTTCTTTATTTTGCTTTCCAGTAGTTGGCCAGTCTATCTGATGGATTCTCCTGCTGCTCCAAGAAAAATCCAGCACTATTTTTTTAACCACATGACAGAAGTCTATAATCATAACTTATCAGCTTTAAAGCTCTTCTTTCTTGTGACCAAACATTGTGGGTTTCACAATTATAGTGCTTCTCTCTGTAAATTCTCAAAGAACCAATAAATTACCTTTACTATCATGTTACATTCTAGCAGGAGGAGCGGTTACAAAATTAAAAAATGAAAGAACGGCATCTTTGAATGTAGTTATTAGAAAGCTATGTTCCCAAATAAGTGAAAGACCTAAAGTTTCCGATACTTTGAATCCTACAAAAGTTATTACGTGGTTTCACTATTAGTTCTCCCTACTACAAAAAAACAAAAAAACAAGACAAACAAAACACCTATACTGTTCTTAATACACCAACTCCACCGTTTCCCATAACCTGTGGGTACATTTTCTTGCTGGGTGCAGTAAAAAAGGGGAATGATGTTGCCTAAAGTGACATCCATATTCAAAGTTTATGCTGTACATTTACAAATTTCACCCACGCTCACTTTTGTCTCTGTGCTCAATTATGACAGCAGGTAACGCCTCTGTATAGTAAATCAATTTAAAAAAAACAAGAAAACAGGCACCATTTTAATACCTGAGAAGGGATCCTGTGTGAACAAAACCGCTCCACAACAACGACAATAAGAGAAGGGGGAAAGATTTAAAAAGGGTTTACATTAAATTTCTGTTCTAAAAAGACACTACAACAAATACTTGTGTAAAGGTATTAAAAATGTGTGTTAGACTGACTAAGTATACATGTATAGCACTTTACTACCCTTCTTAGAAGTCCCAAAGCACTTCTACTCACACACACTGATAGTGGCTTTGCTGCCACACACCGGCGCCAACCTAAGACCACCAGCAACAATGTGGGGTTCAGTGTCTTCCCCAAGGACACGTTGGCGGGCAAAACGGGAATCGGGCCTGTGATCTTCTGATCAGAGGTTGACTGTTCTACCCTTGCATCATGGGTGCCATGGTTGGTTACTTTCTTATATTTCCCTCCGGAGCTCCAAATCAAGCTGCTAGTAAAACAATAACTTTAGAGTCCACTGATATGTCAGGTGCTCTTTCTTATAAAAAAACAAATCTGTTTTTAAAGCTTACACTTTCATTATACTCTGGGGTCAGAGGTCATTGAGACTGAGGTCAGATCCTAAATCCGGGTCAATGCTGTGGTCTTGAAGATCATTGCCACCGTCAGAGTCCTCCAGATCTGACCCTGGACCAACAATGTCGGGTGGTCTGGACTCTCGGGCTGTGGTCTCTGGCAGATAACATGAAGGGAAGCAGTTGGTTGCGTCGTCTTGTGGGATTAGTGTAGGAAATTCAAAGGTTTTTCCTTAACAACTGCATGCAATTATCCAACTGAGCGTGTAAGTGTGTGTGTGGATGCAGTCTTTAAATGATTCGGGCTTCATGGACCTGGAAACACTTAGAGATTTAATCTTTGCCAGGAACCTTCTGTTAGAACTAATCTCATGGATGAGCAGATTACTCCAAAACATTTTTCTGACCAGCAAGACAGTTGAGATGAAATAACAGCTACGGTACTTTTTTTGGTAGATGGGGGGGGTTAAAAAAAAAAAAAAAGAGCTGAGGAGGGTAACCTGCTCCTAGGAAGACTTCTCACTTCTAGACATTTTTTTAGTACATCATTTTGGAATTTTTTTTCCTCTCACTTTGAAACATTTATCTGATCAGGAATAAAACCTACAACCAGAAAACCAATTGCTTATTTTGGAATTGGGGGAATAAGAAAAACAGAAAAAGCTTGCATCTTCCCTCTAAAAAAGAAAACCCTTGCTGTGGTTTCATAGGGAGCAATTATTTGTGTCCAGTTCTTGGATAGATTCAGAGCTGGTTACTGAGCAACCCGTTAAGTCTACAAAACAGATGTTTTGTCCTTTCACTGCGTTCAAAAGACAGTAGCCTCGTTCCCAAAAGTAAAAATAAAAAGGTGAAATTTCGAGTTATTTGTAGTTGTATCCAAATAAACTTATCTAGATAACGTGAAGGCTGAAGAGCCCCACGTTAAAAGGAAAAATGTGTCACTTCTTGATGAAACCATCATCAGAATGTGCTCATCTGGTATTTCACTGTTTTTTATTTGTAGGTGGACAAACAGGTTTTAAAGGGTCTATATAATGACATTCTTAAGCCTTTCATAGTAAACTAAATCATGTATATGATAATATATTACCTTTGGCACACTAAAGAACATTTTTTTATGAAATGAGTTATTAAGACAACTCGATCTCTAAGGCTCCGCTTTTCACTCCTTTTGGGTGCCGCCCATTTTATGAGATCCGCCTAGAGCTGGCCTCGGCAGCGTGTCTGCGTTTTGCCCACGACAACAAACATCCGAACTTTTGTAAAGATGGATGTGCATATAAAAAGAAGCGTTTTGCCGATCACTGTTAGCTGAGCAGAGAACGTGTGTTAGCCTGGGGGCGGTGCTGGCAGCGCAGACTCTTTCCTGGAAGGGGCTGTTCCCCACTTGTCTTTGTTTCAATTTGAGAACCATTGGTGAGGACCTGCTGATTTTTGTGGATTAGGAGGGGCTGGTGCTCAGAGAACAGGGTTTTAGAGAAATGCTCAGAGATGTGTGAACGGATCAAAATACTGCTTTGGGGTTGTTTGTCATGAGGAATTAACATAATAATACACTTAAGAGTTCAAAAAAAGTTGATTTTGCATGATATAGGCCCTTTAATATTGAAGAAAAACTACTATTTTAATGACTCATTTAGAAAAAATGAATTCCTACCAGGGACTTTGTCATCGAGCCACGACAGGTCATCTGAGCTGATCTCGGCAAGACTCGGTGTCGGGCTGAATTCTTCTGAGTCGGACTCCGGAGCATCAGTTCTGACAACTCGGCCCCGGCTGTGAGGGACTGGTGATGGTAAATCTACATTGGAGCAGAAAGTGTGGTAACAGATGGAGTGTGGACGCACAGCCAAAGGAAAAGGGGAACTTACTTGATCCGTGTCCTGACAGCAAAGGGGTCGGCTTGTGACCTCTGAGTTTCAGAGTTCTAACCTCATCTTTCAGCTCCAACACAGCTTCTCTGTTTGAAAGCAACAAGTATAACTTGACCCACTTAAAAATAAAGTGAATTTGTTCAAATACAGACCTGATCCGATTGATGTCTCGCTGAATGTGAGAATACTGAGAGGCAGTCTTTATCAAATCAGCGCTGTGAGATTTACAAGAGTCCGTCAGCTCCTCTAGCAGCTGATAAAAGCCCACCAAAGCAGAGAGTGAGTGATAACGACAGACTCAAAT
The DNA here is from genome assembly GCA_036245035.1 of Adrianichthys oophorus. NCBI lineage: Eukaryota > Metazoa > Chordata > Actinopteri > Beloniformes > Adrianichthyidae > Adrianichthys > Adrianichthys oophorus. The sequence goes on from BSAI01000138.1 coordinate 3,040,288, forward strand.
AAAAAAAGTGAATGGTGCAATATCCATGTACCTTGCATCTGATGTCATATTGCCTCCTGGTGTCCCTGGCTTCTGCTTTCTGCAGGAGTGCATCGTCCTCCTGCCTCCCTTCCAAAAGGAAAAGGCAGATTGTAGAGCCCCAACATGTCCCATCTGGCCCAATCATTGAACACGAGAGTTTCCATAACTCACTTAGCCTCGTTTTCAGTTGATCCACCTCTCTGCGCACGTGTTCCAGCTCCTTCTGAAGAAACTTTGCAGTGAGACTAAAAAAAAAAGAGACCTGATTTTCATGATCTGCTTAAGTCATATTTTAACCAATTTAGTCTCCAGTCCCAGAGGTAAACGCACCTTTCCTCCAAGGTGCCTTGAGATGTAGCTCTAGTGATGTGTTGTCGCAGACGACTGAGCTCACTGCCAACTTCTCTCCTCCACTGCTCCATCTTCCGCTCAAGTGCTGGACTTTCTTCTGTCCTCAGGAGGTCCCTGTTTTTTAGCTTTTCATGCAGGCTGCAGATTTCCTCTACAAAAAAAAAAAAGGAGTTTGAATTCCTTTTTGTTATTAAAGACACTCAAAGCTTTCCCATGAATAATCATCCATAAATCCTCAGTTAAATGCAGTATGTGTTTCTTTATGAGGATACTCATAGTTTTGGGACTTAATAAAACGTAATAAAACCTTCAACAAAAGAAAGACAATGTATCAAAAAAAAAAAAGAGTTGAGATGTGATTTATGCAAAAATGTTCCTCTATCTGAAGCCTGACAGAAGGGTTACCATTATTTTTTTGTTATATTTATTTCTTAAAATGTACAAAAACATCCCAGTTTTGGTTGAAATTACAACAATTAAAAAAAAATAAACCCGAGACTCTACAAAAGCTAAAGGAAACTGATCAGATTCAGCTGTATCAGACCTTGCAGAGTCTGAATGTGACATTGTTGACACTGTTTCTCTATATCCAAGCGGTGGAGTTTATGGGTCAGCGATTCAATCTCCTTAAAGAAGACGACAAGAAAAGAGACATTTTAAATGATTGGCACTCATAACTTAAAACTTGTTTGGAAGAGAACACACTTGGCTTTGTATTTGGAATTGTGACTTGATAAAAGCCAAGTCTGACCACTCTACGCGGAGGCTTAGAGCTGGAGAGGGCTGATGTTGAGGGAAAGCTGCAATGGCTGGAATGCTAGGAGCACAATCTTTCACTGGACACAAATCTGGTGATGAAAAGGGGAAAATACTGTATGACATTAAAAAGAAAAGGAATTTGAATATTTCATAAAATGGGAAAAACAGGCAGGGAAAATTCAGTTGGGGGTAAGTTCCCCTATGAGTCACATTCAGGAAACGAAAAACGAGTTTACTCACCTTCTGCAGCTTTGGAGAATTTCCCTGGGGAGGTCAGTCTTTCCTGCACGCCCACACACACACACATATATATATATATTTACATTTGTTTAAAACAAAATGTTATTAAGATATATTTAGGCAAATGGGTTTCTGTCAATGGGTAAAACTTTACAGCTCATTACTGCCATCTAATGGTCATTATGATAAATACACTCTACAAATGTTCAATCTATGGTTCCAGCTGAAACAAATGTTTTTTTTTTTTTTTTAATCATCAGACTCCGGTACTCAACTCTCATCCTAGCAATTCTGTCATCTGCTGCTGACAGGATGGAGCACAGCTGATGGTCCCAGTTCATGGTACCAGAAAGATATGGAGAAGTCATCAAGGTTGTCCAGCTCTCAGAAATATAACGCCTGACAGTGAGACAGAAGCGCGAACACTCCCACAGTCACTTCAGTGTTGTGCGGTTGGTGACGGAAAGGGAGATTCAGTTACATTAGGTCTATGCACGTTTTAGCGCATCAAGATAAAAGAAAACAGACGCTAAAAAACGCAGAACAAACAGGTCTGAATATATCTGTTTATATGGGGAGTTTTTGAACAGTCAAATACAGACACCAGTTTTAAGGCCACCATTTTTTTTAAAAAAAAGAGGGCTTCAACAACTGAAGTCAAACCACCCTGACCACGCAAATTCGATTGACGACTGGCTTGACCGAAGTCTTTAACTGTCAAAGTTTGCTTAAAGAAAGGATTTTTAAATAAATCTATTTCAATAGTTAGTCAATAGGCTTCTGCAAAAATTTAATTAAACATATGCATTACCTCCGAAATGGTTAAGGCGTTTGTTTTCTTGGCAATGCTTATTCTGTATGAGAACAATGGCATGTTACACATGTAGGTCATTCGTAAATACAGATAGCTAGATGATTAGCCTACACAAACCGTTGCGACTCTGCTTTTAAATCCTGGAGCATCGCTATAGCTACGTGATTGCGTAGCACGTAGAGACAAAGGATTTCTGGGTATTGTAGTCAAAATCTCCTCAGTATCTAAAAGTAACTTTTTATCTTGTAAAGATATATATATACTTAATATTAATTTTTGATGCTCTCACAAGATTTCTGTTTTTTATTTTCAATAGCTGCCAAACCAGTATCCCGAATTGTGGCACTGACATACCAACATCATACACACCACTTTGTTTTGCAATGAGAGATGATGGATATTTTTTATTATTTTTTTAAGTAAAAGATTTTTTAAAATAAAACGTATAAAAAATGTACTTTATCAATGATTGCAAAATAAAGTGTTTTTTTATCACACATTTATTTATTTATTTACAATGATAGGAATTCATGACACATTTATTTAATAACTTAATGATTTATTAATTATTGGAATTTATTACATTCGGTCCTTCATGCACTGACCTTCCACAACAGTAGGTGGCGCTAACGTCCACTGTCATCTTCAATCCAAAAGGGGAAATGAAGAAGACTGGCGGACGTAAACAAACAACGACGTTGACCCGCCACAATGACGGAGACTTTGAATGCTGAGAGAGTTAAAGTAAAACTGGACAGTCTTCTGACCCGATTAGGATTCGAAGTTTACCCATTTAAGGTAACATTGCGTCTGTTTTTTTTTTTTGTCTGTAAAACAAATAATAATAAATGTTCGAAGTGAAAATAGTGTAACACATCTAACTGTTGTGAAGTTGAAAAAAGCTAAAAACTCCAGAACAGATGTTATATACTCTTCTTTAAATCCTAAATTATGTTTTAAATGTAACATAAACTATTGACGCGCGTGCTTGTCCTTCATATCTTCTTGTCTCGTGTTGCTCTTTTTCTGTACAGGTTGGTTGGTATAACGCTCTGCTCCCTTCTTCCCTGCACCTGGATTACCCAGAAGCCACCCTGGCTGTTGTAGTTCTCAGCACTCCTGACATGTTTGAACACGCGTTCGTGCCCTTCTTGGAGAACAGGTTGTTCCAAAGGCTGTCTGACCCCGTGGACCAGTGTGTCAAGCACTGCATCACCTGTGCTGTCTCCCAGGTATGAGTCAATCATAAAGAAAAAGACTGACGTTTATGAAGATGAAGCTGTTTGTGGTATTCCAAGACACAACAGGTACATAAGATGAGATGCCTTCTATCTGCACTGTTCTCCTCTAATCACAGGCTTTCCCATCACAAAGGGTGGATGTCAGGTATGACTATGAGCTGCTACCCAGCAGGAAGCCCAGGTTCTTAGCCCAGACTGCTGCTCATGTATCTGGTGCTGCGTTCTATTACCAACAGTCGGATGTCAAAGATCAACCCTGGGTTGACAAGGTGATTCCATTCATTTGTTTATTCAAAAGACTTTCACGATATTTCTCACCTTCGTGCAATGTATTTTTCTGCAGAAAATGTTTGGGGTGTGTGTGCATCCAAGGTTCGGTGGCTGGTTTGCCATCAGAGCTTTGCTGGTGTTTGAAGATGTGATGATTGGCTCTGAGATGGTGCAGCCGGTCCCTAGAGATTGCATCCCATCCAGAGAGGAAAAGATCCGGTTGCTGGAGGCTTTTAATTTTTGCTGGCAGGTACGTCTACAAAGCATTTTTAATCCCAATTTCTGTGACTGCGTATTCCAACAAACAAGCAAACAAATGCTCTTTACAATAAAACATGGACTCCTGTTATGGAGAAGATGCTAACATAAGATGTATTTTATTTGTTTTAAAGCAGTGGTCCCTGACCTTTTTTAGGTCACAAACTGGTTTAATGCTAGACAATATCTTCATGGAGCGGTCTGAGGCTTAATTTGGCATTTCATTTTTGTAAGCTTGCAGTTTCTGGAAGATCTTTTTTTCCAATTAAAATGCTACCACCTGAAATTTGTTTTAAAAAGACTGTCTGAAACTTTAGATATTTTACTGACGATGAAGATTAAGTGAAACAAAGTTATTAATTTGAATTTGCAATAAAACAATAAAGGCAGCATTACAGTTTGTTTTTTTAAAGACTGCCTGATAATTCAGGCTTAGGTTATCTTTCAGGGCAAACAGATGAATCTAATTTTGTTTTTAATTAAATCTTGATTCATTGTATTTTTCACTTTAACACAGAGGAGTATTTTCTATGTTAATGTTTCTTAACAGATGTGTGGCTAATTTAGTTTTGCCTTAGGAAAGTCCCTTTCACAAGTTTCTATAAATCCTTAACTTTCTTTTATTGAATATTTGTTCTTTGTAAAATATTTGTAGTCGGTTTAAACTTAGACTTTGGGAAGTACCCTTTAGAATGTGATGTAGATTTGCATCTGACGTTCAAACTATGATAAAAAGACTCAACCATCAAAAAACTGGTATTTTATCAATATAATAATAAACATGAATCCACAGTGAGTGCAGCTTTATTATCAACGTGTGTGTTACATTAGAGTCCGTTGCTGCATGTTATGCTAAGTGGGTTTGTTATGTGGGAGTAATTGTCACAATAAATCCATAACTCATGGAAAAACTCCTGGATTTGTCTGCTGATTACTTTTTTCTATGAAGTCAAAGGCTCTTCCTTCGTTTCCTCAATGGCTTCTTTTACTCCAAAGAAAATACAAATACGTTAGTTTTATTATTTTATTTTTTTAGCTTTGTTAGCTTGGAGCTTTTAATCTATCAGTCGAAGTGACTGCTGTGAGAAGAAAGCTGATTTATTTTAAGACGCATGGCTGAAGTGAACAAAACTTACTACATAATCAGAAAATAAATGAAATGGAAATAGTGTAAGTTACCATATGTTGGCCTAGATATATATATTTTTTGTCAGAGGCCTGGTACCAAGTGGCCCGCAGGTTGGGGACCACTGTTTTAGAGTACTCAGCTGTCTGCTGGTGTTGTAGGTGAGTATTAAAATGTATGTGAAATGTAAAATATTGATCTTGAAAAAACTGAAGTGAAAAGAAAGGAAAGAATAAAGTCACAAGCAATAAATGTAACATTTTTTGTGTGATTTTTGTCCTTTTAGCATTCATGGTTTTTTGTTTTATATTATTAGGACTGGAGCTACAGAAATATCATTCCTCCAGTTCAGACGTACTCCCAGAAACAAAAGGACTACTTCTCCACCAAGCCAGCTGAGCGCTTCACTCTTTTAAAGACTTGGGGTTTCCTGTCAACCGAGGAAGATCAGCCTGATCAGACCTTAGACACGCAGAATCAGATGAACGGACACGACTGAGGTGCACATGTGCGAGTTTTCCTCTTTGACAAGAACTTTACTGCATGTTGCAGCCAACAGTGGCTGATCTGCCGCACTTAAAGACAGACACTGATGAAAGTCTTTTGTAAGTACGTTCTGAAGAGCTTTAATGCAAGGCTGCTATGTCTGTAATACTTCTCTAAAAAAACTCTAATTTATTTTACTAAAAGCAATCAAAACAGAATTTCTTGTGGTAAAATGTTCGTTAAAAATACCTATTGTTTTCTAGTTTTTCTTTTTTTAGCTCTAAAAATATTTTGTGTGCTTGTTTTAAAACAGGAATTGCTCAGGTGAGCCAACCAAAGTTTGTAAAAAGATAGCAGATGCACTTGAGATGATCAGTACCTCGGAAAACACAGTGTTGGTTTAAGGTGTTCAAAAGAGCTGCAGCATCTTATATTTCACACTTTGAACACAGAAGTAAAATCCTCTTTCCTCCACAAAGTTTAGTTGTAATTGTTAGATTTTAAAAGCAAAGAAACATTGTTTTAAGAATAAGTGGTTGGTAACTCATTTTTGGCACTTTTTCATCTATATGCCCAAACATAGGCACCTTTGTTTCCTTAACAGTTGTAACCTAAACCCTGGTGGATTATCTGTAGTGTTCTTGTCTCTGGTTAACCTGACACTCTGTTCATTATAATTGTGGATTCCTGCACCCTCTACCTGCCTGCACACACACTCATTAAGAGTCGGACTTCTCATCTTTGGTTAACCCTCTTGTTTATGGGTCACCGTGGCTAACAAGTGTCCTGGAACATATTATTCCTCTTTATGTGGCAAATTTGATTTCTTTATTGAATTATTAAAGGTTTGGGATTTCTGCTAAGAAAATCTCTAGATATAGTTACCACGTTGAACTATAGGTGTCACTGTTGTCCTCTTAAAAAGGCAAACAGGCTCTGCTGCTGCTGTTGGAAAACTAGCTGCAAATATTCAACGCCTGATGAAGTCCAGCAGTGACTGCAGATGACCCGTCTCACAGTAAGGTGCAGCACTGCAGCTTCTGCAGCTTTTTCAATTTCAGTTTGGATCTTTGAGACATTGGAAGCTAACCTGCCAATGCTGACACTTCACTGCACCTCTTGTCATATTGCAACCTATAGTACACTCTCTTCTTCCTCCCCTTTTGTTGGGTTGTGTCCTGTATCAGCATTTTGGGGCAGTATGCCGCAGACCTGCAGAAAACTAACAGAGGGGTTGATTAAATGTCCACAGATGCGAACCCCCCCACCCCCTTGTGCTGCCCCATTCTACATCTTTCTCTTTCACATTATTGATTAAAATACTTTTGATGGATTCTTTTTTTTTCATTCTGAGCAATAAAGAAGCTCTCATGAAACTATTGCAGTTTTTCTACAACAGCATTTGTTGTTAGCTCAAAATTTCTTAGGAAGTTTCAAAATAAAATGAGATGAGTTGGGCTTTTAGGGTTAAACACTATGGGACAAAATGCTTATCTAAAAATACTTTTAAAAATGTTTTCGAAGCATTTTATAGAAGTGTATGAAAGCATTTGGCCATGTGCCCATAACTTTCTATTACTGTAATGTTTATTTCAGACTCATTTTCAGGCAGTTGTTTGGAAAAGAGGAAAAGGTGAACGTTGTGTGTTTTGCAGTGTTTGCAGACACGTTTCATCTCATTTGGGTTTGTGTTTAAAATAGCAAGAAAGGAAAAATTCAAGCCTTGTGTCAAAAGGATGTCTCTGCATCCACTGCCTGTCTCCAGCAGGAGCAGAACATCTGAAGTTCCAACATACATTTGCTCTGCTAAGTTGCTATAATCCCTGTGTGTGATATCTATTCTTCAGGGGTTTGTTTTATGCGCCAGATCTCAGTAGGTGTGTGATAATCATATATTTGCATTTTCAGTCACAGTTTGTGGGTTTTGTTCACTTGCGTCACCAAATCTCCTATGACAAATCAGATGAAAGTTTTTGGAGTATTCAAAGTGAAAAGGGAAGTTATCTGCTAGTCTTTTTGTGAAATCCAGCTAAGTGCTCTTATTTTTGGTGTTTTTGGAGGATGGATAACAGTCAGGGTAAAAATGGAGTAACAGAATCTGGCTTAGACTACGGGAATTTTGAACTTATGCATAATCAAAGAGCTGACCTTGAGCTTCATGCATGGATGCTCAACAAAGAAGAGAAAGGAACAATTCAAGTCAGAAAAACAAAGACCCACTCTGACGCAAATTGTTTTTTTTGGTGTTTTTAACATGTTTATGTAGAGGATATTTATAAAAAAAATTTAACTGAAAATCGCATTTCTGAATATTTCTTTATTCAAATCAGTGTGATACAGTTGGAAAAAGCTTGCAATTTTTACATAGAAGCGACAACAGCAGACCACAAGCTCCCTGCTCCACTCCATTCTGATGCATCCACTTGTAGACAAATAGATCCATGTTTGTCTTTGTTTTCCTCATCCGAGCTGGCGTCTGGCTCAAAGCTCTATGGCTGGATAGCTCAGATATTGCTCGCCATTTTTGTTGCATCGCTAATGTTCAGTTGGGGGTGTGAGGGGCTGTAAGCTATTGGGAGGGAGTGTACACAATGGATGATGGGGAGTTGGGACAGGTTTACTTCCCACCATTGATCATGCCCACAACTCAAAGGGGAATTTCTAAATGCTGTATGCTTATGTAGTGCTGGATTACCTTCTGAGAAGGCCCAAAAGGCTTTACAGTCACAGTCCTACTGCTGTCGAACACTGGCACCAAACTATAAACACCAGAGGCAACGTGGGGTTCAGTGTCTGTCCCAAGGACACTTTTACACATGGGCGGGAACCGAACCTGTGATCTTCCAATCAGATGTCAACTGCTGCACCTCTGCACCATGGCTGCCCTAAATTTGTATGTAGTTCTAATGAACTACTGCTGCTCAGCAGAAACTATGTCCTAGAAAACAACACAGGTTCTTTGATGTTGGCTAAAAAAGACAAAACCGTATTTAAAAGACCACTGGGAATACTGGGAATTTAAATGAAACCAGAAGAAAAGTATTAAATCCTCACTGTATCCTGTCCTGTCTTGGCATTTACTTGCTCAGTGCTGCTAACTATATCAAACTAGAAAGAGTGGTTCCACTCAGGCGACTTTGACTTGTTCAGAGTTATTGTTTAGCTTATGATGCATCAGCACAATTCTCGGTGCCATAATAATAAAATCATAGGAAAAATTGATTGTCAGTTCACATTGATTGTTACTCAGTCTCCTTCCCATTGAGGATCAGTCCACCAATGTTGAGCTGACCTGAATGGATAGGTTTCTTTTTAAAGTGAAGTCATCACAATTTTATAAGTTAACAGATATAAACAGCTTTTTCTTCTCCTTAAAAGGATATCAGGCTCAGTTCGATTTGGACAAAGATGAAAAAGAGAAGGAAAGAGGGTAGATAAAGAGTGATGTTTCAGGAGTTGACGATCAGTGCAGCAGCGATATCTGCCCACAGACATCCACTAACAAGACGAGAGGGGAAAGGTCAGCACCAGGGCTGGAAGATGAGAGCAGAGAAGAACTGAACAACATCCAGAGTGTGTAGTTAACATTCCAGTTTAAAACGGATTATACTGTTGTGTAAAAAAAAAAAAAGAAAACATATATATATAAAAATGAGAAAAGGGAAACAGTTTTGAATTTTTGATTAGAAACATAAAAAGTTTGATCAAAGCTCAGTTTCTGTTGTGGTTTATACAGACTAAATAGTCAAGCATTCTCTTCAAGAGTCCAAGACTACGTCAGTGTTTCCCGGGTTATGAACATTTGAAAACAGCTTTCTGATCCGTTTCTCATCTTAGCGTAATTAAATAGTTTGTTTGCCACTGAATTTACCTCACAGCCATTTGGTTGTTGTGGGGTTCAGCAGAAAAGGATGAGCATCCATCAGCCTAGCTTTGGCGAAGAAACAGAAGAAGGATGAGACAAAAAGTTATTTATCAATGGTGGAGCTGGAGGTTCTTAGCGTCTTGAAAGTTAATTGATTTTGGGGTCCATACAGTATCAATTTTGAAAAAGGGATTCATCACCAGTTTTTTTTTTTAACTGGACGCCCTAAATCGCAAGTGGGCTGGTCTTGTGGAAGTCGTCTGGTCTGAAGGAGCCAATGAAAGAAAAATGTAGGTGAGTCATCCTCACACATGCCCCTTTGTGTTGTGCAGGGATGACACTCACACCAATAATTTGGCCTTTTTTGGAATGGACGCCAGATTGGGATTTTACTTCTTATGATAGCTGGCCGTGGTGTAACGGTGGACGGTTTGTCAGAATGGTGGAGAAAAAAAACGGAGCAGCTTCAGTACGTGGACATGAAGACTCATGCATCTTCTTGCATGATTTTTTAAACAGAAATAAGCTGAAACAAACAAAGTTTTTTTAAAAGGGCAGTAGGGTGGGATTTTTATTCTGAAAGAATCACAGATTTACAACTTTTATTTTTTGAGAATCACAACATTTAGATGATAACTTAGCAAACAGGGTGGCTTTCAAACAATTGACTTCAGGTTCACTATATGTATTCCACAGTTTTTTATCAACTTTATTCTTCTGGGAATGTGTTACAGTTGTCTGGACACGGCTTGCTTCAAGTGAAAACCTTCCAGATGTATCACAGTGTAGTTAAATAAAGATGATCAAATGACTGTGGCTAATTAAGCAAAGAGCAAGGACCTGCACGAGGTCTGAAACAAAGCACTGACGGATGAATTACTTCTTGCAACAAAAATGCTGCTCTGCACGTGACCGTATGGGAGGACTTCCCCGCTTCTCCCTGAACGATTGCAATGAGCTCCATCTATCAAACGCTCTGTGGCAAGCTTTAAGTAAGGTTTACACGGACGGCACCACTCCTTCATTAGTTAATTCATATCCATGCATAAAACATTACACCACAGCTGCAGATGAACTCTTAATCTGCCACATGAATGAGATTATTCCCATACTGCACCTCCCCCGTAGAGATTATCAGAAGAAAAGTCTTTACATTTTTGCTTAACTTTTTATCTTCAGTCTGACCTACAGCTGTTGGTGCAGTTGACCCGAAAGAAGCCAGTTTTAACATTATGTTGAACAGAATTGAAAAGTCATTGTGTGATTTGTGCAGAAGGTTTAAAGATCCAAGAGTTCTCGGAGCACCAAGCATCCAAACATCAGCATCAGTAAGTGAAATGGAAGAAAGCATGAATTCATTAGGCTCACACTGACCTGCTATCCCGAGCAATTTAGTTTCAAACACAGTTAGGTACCTCCGGGAGAGAGGAAATTAGCATTTTGAATGGGGACCGTAATAGGCCAGGCCACCGTGCGTGTGTGTCTTTGTACTTTTCTACACAAGCATCTCCAGCCTTCTCACTTATTGGAGTAACACAGCCATAGTTTTTACTCTCTGAAATATTGACACAACACAATGCTCTCCTCCTACGCTTCTATTTATAAATAGAGTGCTGAAGCTGAGCACAGCTGGAGAGCACTTCTGTTAAAGCGCTCAAATCTGACAAATGACACAAAAAAAACCACTTTCCGTGGTTGCTACAGTAAATAGGGAGCCTTGAAAAAATAGCTGTAATCTTAATTAATAATGCTTTTGACATAACTTCAATAAAAAGTCCTGATATCAGTTACAAAGGAAAGATGATGTTGGCAAAATGTTTAAAATTTGGCAAGTGATCATGTATTTGACAATAGCAGTCAGTCTAAAATAAAGCTTTTATTGAAGTAAAAGCTCTAATAATATCTGAGTTATAATATTTTTTTAAAGCACACACATTAACTAAAGAGAAATAAGCCTTTTTCAGATTCTTAGCACAAACCATAACAATGATGTTTGAGATTCTAAATATTTGTACTTTTTTCTTGAGAAGTGACTGAGAAGCTCCAGTAAGTATGTAGTTTTTCTCACTTTTTGGAAAAGAAGTTACTCATTTAAGTAGTTTTACAGCACCACAATTTATGGTTGAGTTGGTTAAAGATGGAAGTGAGCATTGTTACCCAGTTGCAATGTTTTTTTTTCTAGTGCAATATGTTTATTTCATTCCATAGATCCACAATATTTGGCAAGTAAATGTATGAATGAATGGGTAACTGTCAGTGTTGAACCGTATGAAGATTTTTAACTTTTAACTCTGAGTTGTGGGGGAGACCGTTAGCACGGATCAACACCGCCCCCCTTCCCCTCTGCTTGCTGAGAGTTTAGAGAAGGATGCTTGTTGCCCGTATGGTGTATTTTCAATGTCCCAAATAAGCTCTTTATCAAGCTGCATTTTCCTGATTTATAAGCAATTTGAATAAATAAAAACTCAGAAATGCTTTTTGGAGCTTAATTTTCTTTATATATATATGTCTTCCATCAGCAGAATAACATTAAAAGAACATGTTAAAAACACAATTTTCAGCAGAGCGGGTCTTTAAAAATTGCATAATAATTATCGGTCTTCACCCACCATATTAGATTGAAATATTCTGCATTACAAATGGATTCTAGACTTTAGTGAAAAGTTTAAACGGTCACTTATCAAAAAAGGGCATGTTTTAAAAGCTGCTCTCACTTTAGTATAATTTTTGGACAGTTTAGCAGTCTCTGGACATCAGTCAGCGTCTTATAACATAAGAGTGGAACATTGATGAATTGAATTAAAGTACTGTCCAAACATGAAAACAAAGCAGTTTGGCAATTGATGGGGATTTTTTAATATATGAAACAGTGTTTTACTTGTGAGGAGAGGAGTTCATAAGAGATGGCTGCCTCCTTCACTGGAAAACTGCTGGACTGACTCCTCATTTAAAAGTTATCTTATACTTCACATTAAAAAAGTCAGATTTTATTAAAAAAACTATATGATCATCTCAATTAAGACATTAGCATGGTTTCTAATTCAACAAACTATTAATACAAAACTCAAACTCTGCTCTAACCAGCATTTCAGCATACCAGATCAAATTTTTGTGTACATTTGAATCATGTGTATTTAAAGATCAAGTTGTTGTTTAACTTGAGAAAACATCCAAGTTTCTCTTAAGGGCATTAACTGCTTGTTAATTCTTTCTCTAAATGGTAAATTTGACATATATTCATATAGAAATACAACATTCTAATTAACTGCAGCTGCTGTGGTAAGATTTTTGTACTTTTGTCACAATAAAAACTATAAAAAGGCATTTAATAACAACTATTGTAATTTTTATGCCATTTTTATTTGCAGGATGAATTTGGTGCCTCACCTCTAACACTGTGAGTGTGTGGGTGTGCATAGACTGCTGGGTGTGTTTGTGAAGGGCAAGACTGCTTTTTTTCTTATACAACATTTTACTCCAGCATGCAAATGCTCCAACTGTCAAATGCACTCGCCCAAATCCATGAACACATGCACTCATGAGTTATCCCTTTGTTGTTTTTTAAGGTAAACCAAAAATGCATCGTCTTACAAAGTGAAAAACGAATTAGAACCTTTAGCATTTGAATTTCTATGAAAGCTTAACCATTTTTCTACTGCAGGTGCTGCTTTCATGCACAGATGAGTTCAAATACAGTGGAAAACTCTTGATTCTTTACTCAACTTAAAAAGTTGCTGCATGTAAATAAATAAAGGTAAAATAAAGTAATGATTGCACTAGGAACTCATTTACTCATTCGTTTTTTCCATTTTTTTAGAGATACTTGCCAGAGATAAAGACTCTCAGATCTCACATTTTTAGTGGATGTGTTGTGAAGATATTCTGGTAAAAGGATGAAAGCTCATGAAAAGGATAGGAACTAAAATGTTCGATTCTTCCCTTCATTTCTTTTGCTCTATCTTTGCTTTGATCCGTAAGGGTTTGCCTTTATCTTTTGGAATCTTCTCTTCCTCTTTTTATTTCTTCTTTTTTCCTTGCTCAGTCATGCAAATTAATTTAAGGCTAAGGGGGTCTTCTGAGCTGTCCATTTGAACAAATTATGACGTGCAGTATTGGCTTAGACGTGACACTGTTTCCTGGAGGATTCCAGTCTTTGCAGTGTTTGCATCATCTTTCAGGGGTGAAGGTGGTAAGTCTTCACGGGGGTTATTAGAGAAAGGCAGAATGGGCTGCTCTCTTAGGAGGCAATAAATGACGCAGTCAAACTCATTATCACATTGCAGAAGCTGCAAAGGAGCGGTGCTGGAAAGTATTGTGAGTCTCTGAGTTTTTGCCAGAACACAACTGGTGTTGAGCTTCACTTGCAGCTTGTTGTGATGCTCATTTGGACGAGCTTTTCCATCTGAGATGCAGGATTTCACTGCCTGCTGTCTGTGCTGTCTGCTGGTTCGGCTGCAGCACGTTTAGGTTGCTGCTCTGCTGTATTCAGAGTCTCCTGGGGGGAGTCGGGCTACACCTTTACCTGGAACAGGTTCAAGAGACCATCCATCACACCAGCACTGCTACAGAACCACAGGAGCTGAGCAAGCACTTTCCGAGAGAAGGGTGTGTGAGGATCTCTCTTTTAGGTTTTGCTTGGACAAAAAATGTGTGGTAGCAGTAAACGGCTTTCATTTCCCTAAAGGTGGAGGGGTTTCCGCTATCGGAGATGCTTTCAATTGCAGTTGAAGCCTTTTACTCCAGAAATCCTCTGCACTTTGATCAAGGGCTTTGCATCCCGAAAGTTTTCGTTTTCATTATCAAACTGTTTAAAAAAGTTTTTTTACTTTAGCACTCAAACTGTTTCACAGAAGGAAGTAAGTCAGGTAAACATCTGTCATAAGTTGCCTGTGGGGCTTTAAGCTCAGGTGAACCAAGAATTCTTAGAAACTTTTCAAAGAGGAGCAAAAAAGTTTAGGTTGATGGTGTGTTCTGAGCTATGTTGCTGTGAAGCAAAAATAGTGCTCTGAAAAAATAATTCTAATACCAAATCATTGGTTTGGTGAAAACTTATGCCTCAGTCAAGGGGTCTGCATCCTTTAATGCTGAAAGAGCCATTTGGTCCAGTTTCTTACTGACCAAAACTCAGCAAGAGCATCAAAGTCTCATATTTGGAAAATAAACTTCAGTTATGTTTTGTGGTTATTAAGCCATTCCCTTGTAAAATGTAGCTTTAAAATAACTGAATAATAACAGAGTCATATTTTTCTACATAGAACACTTTAAATTTATTTTACTTTAGACAGCAGCACAAACAAGTTTCTTTAAAAAAATAAAATACATCCTGGGTCAAATTGTAGTTCACCTTTTGGCACGTCTCATCAGGGGTCGCCACAGCAAAGCAGTTCTCACTGATTCACACAGGGGGTTTGGCAGAGGGTTTTACACTGATTGCCCCTCCTGACACGACCCTGTATTTTATCCAGAATGGGGGCCAGCACAGGGAGACCCGGACTCAGGGCCCCTTATAGGTATACAGTTAGACAGAAACGTGAATCGTCTTGCCTGGGGACCATTGAATGTACATAGAGAACTGGACTGACTGACCTCATTCCAAATAGGAAGTACCTGCTGGCTCAAAGAAGCCAAAATCCCTTAGACTTTCATTGAGAAATAAACAGTTATTACTCAGTCCTTCTATTTGTCAGAATAACCATTCTTGCTCTGATACATTTTCCTTAACATCTTCTCCTAATTTTTTCTTTATATTTTTTCTTTATTGCAAATAACGAAAAAGCATGAGGTGTCCACTGGCCCCCACCTCGAGTGTTTGACAGATTCTCTCGAGTCGTTTTCAGTGGAAGGGGTGTGAACTTCAAACAAGCTCACTCATGATTGGCGACAGTAGTTGCCATAGAAACGTTGACTCAGACTGGATCGGGCCAATCACTGTCGATTAGCTCCAAATGGTGGCGTCCATATCGTGGAAAAATGGCGACTGAATTTGTTTTATTTTGCTGGAGCTACGGCGTTTGCTATTTATGCCATCAAACTTGCTTTGTCCAGTTCTATATACATTCATGCACATTTATTCTACTGGCATGCTGTGGGTGACCAGTTGTAGTGAGTACTTACACTACACATAAGGGTAAGTTCGGGAAAACATTTCTCTTTTTTTCAACCCCCCTTAACCACACACAGCGGGCTGCTCAGTGCTCTTCAAGTGAACGGTGTGTGCTCCTCGTGTGCAGCAGCAAGTTAGAGTCATTTGCAAGGGCAACCTACCAACATCTTACAACGCTTGCATATCACATACACACCTCGTGCATGCAGCATTTGTACATAATCAGTTAGGAGCCAGAGTGTGGACCTTACTAGCAGGTCAACCCGTGTTGGTGCATGTAACTACGGCTTTAATGAACTTGCAGAAATCATCTAAAATCAAATAATGTTAAAATCTCACGTTAAGACAGAGAGTACATTTGAAAGTTTATTTTTTTACAGTTGAATTTTTGTTTACGTTAATTGAGCTTAAAGAGGGGCACATGTTCCCTTTTGGAAAATCCACGTCTTTTAATTTTCCTCAAAACGATACAACTTTGACTTTGATTTGTCACAGACGCTCACAGTAGAGTAAGTTTCAACTCTTGATCTTCTAGACCAGTGGTCATCAACCAGTGTGCCGTGAGAGATGGTCGGGTGTGTGCTGTGGGAAATTATTCTGCACCTTATTGGTCTGGAAAAAAACATTTCCAGTATATCAGCTGTGTTCCTCCAAAAAGTCTCAGGTTTTACACTAGGAATATAAAATATGTTTGTCTTTGTATTTATTCAATTCCTAGTCAATACACTTTGACAAGAATGTTTGTACCGCAATTTTGATGCAACTTTGGTCAATTGATTGCTCTCAATTTGGAAAAAGCTCCACTCTTTAAGCTATCTCTGCAAATCCTTGACAGCCTAATCTTTAATTTTTTGTTATTATTATTTTCTTTTCACTGAGCCATGTGTTTTGGTTTCTTTATTAACTCTATTAGAATCTTCAGGATTTGTTTGAGTCTTCCTGCTCCTGGGTTTATCTTTACTCTCCATCCTGTAACAATATCATGCATATTAAAAAATTTTGGATTTTCTCGTGGCTAGCGAATTTTTCTGAAAGACGGGATCCTATAATGTACATGCCAAATGTGGTGCTTGTACCACAAAATGTGTGATTGTTTAATCAATAACAGGTTCCACTAGAGTTTCTCTTTACATACATTTTTGGATGTGCCTTGTGATTTTTGTCAAAGAAAAAGTGTACCTTGGCATTAAATAAAGGATGGAATACACTGATCTTGAAAGTGTCAAGAATTCTAATATCATAGGAGTATTAAATAATAATCATTATGAAGCCTTCTGCACTCTTAAACCTGGTAAACATGCTTCTTTGATTTGGTTTTAGTTTTAGTTTTTACATTTACATTGGCTCTTCTGAGTCCTGTGTATCATTCTATGCTTCATAAAGCTCTTCGTACACTCTCCCTTGTGTGGCACAAACGTTAACCACCCTACATATGTTCAAATCACTATGCAACACGGTTGACTTATTATACATAGTTTGAACTATATGTTCCTTCATCATTTATGCGATTCCATGAGTCATAATTACAGATCTATATCAGTCTGCTGGTGCAAAAACAGAAAAAGGAAGCGTATAAAATTGTTTTTTTTTTTTGCTAGTGTGTCATGGGATGCAGATCATTTCTCAAACTCAGTGGAAATGCTACAGGGTTTTTATTCTGAGGGTGCAGCTGGAGCTCTGGCGTACGTTCAGACAGTCCAGCACCTACAGGAGAAACAGACACTCAACAGAAAGGAGAAATATAAAAAAAGAGGAGACCTCATTAAGGCTGCAACAAAGCAAGTACGTGCACACTCACGATCCAGTCATTTCTGTGTGTGAGATCTCAGAAGCCCGTGGGAGAGTTAAGTAAGGAAACTGAAGAGATTAAGGTGGGGAATTCTCATCAAGCTGTCAAATCAGGAAAGGTGTCGACAAGGGCCGCCCTGCGAGGAGACGGAGAGACGCAGAGGAATGGAACACAAGTGCAGGGAACACTGTGAGGGATTTTACCGAAAGACACGGGAAAACCACTTAAATGCTGGGGGAGGAAAAGGTGAACTGCAGACATCTTTGAGTGCAAAGGATGTGTAAATGGCTCCATGATTAGGGTTAGGTCGTGTTGAGAAGAGGCTGAGGAGCTGCTGATGGGGACACAGGATCCTCGGGGGCAGTCCTGTGGTAATGAGCTGTTCGTCTCAAAGGAAGACAAGCTCTATTAGAGGAGCGCTGAGCTGCTATTCTGAGGTTTAATCTAGCTGGTTTACCCTCTGCCGCCGCTCAGCACAGATACTTGCCCCACCTCTGAGCACCTGCCAGATGTAAGTCGGACAGGTTAAGATCATGGAACTTGAGCAAGTGCGACACTGAAGGTATCGCGTTTGAGTCTGATGTCTTTTCAAATTCTTCTCTGCTTCAGTTGATTCTCTTTCTTGTTGTTCCCAAGCTAGAACAGGAATTAAGCCTTAAATATCTAACCCCGCAGGAGCAGTGCCCTCTTTTTCCTGTCAGTTCATCTCCAGTCCTGGAGGGAGAGTCGTCATAGCACTAAAGGTCAGGAGGCCACATGTCTGCTGAGGACATTTTTCTCTCCGCCCACAACTCAGAAGCAAGTTTCTAATGAACTACTGCCACTCTGCAGAAACTATGTCCATGAAAACAACACTTTTTTTTTTGGTTACAAATGATATTATTTAAATTAAAAGACCCCTGGAAATGCTTTGAAAATAGACCTAAAGATGATTGGAGTGGTACTTTAACAATAAAATCCTCTTCTTTTTATTGTAAAATCAGATGGATGGGATTATTTTGTTGCTGGTATTGCTTCTGTTGGTTCATTAAATTAGAGGAGTGGATTACAGGGAGGGAATTTCTAAACAAGATGAGACTGCCAGTCCCCAATGGCGTTCAGTCAGAGAGTGGAAGTTATGAAGATAAAACAAGGTTATAGTAACAGAATACTAAAGTGCACTTGCTTTCAGATACATCAGTCCTCCAATGCCATTGTTATACACATGGAATAAAAGACATGCATTGCAGTGTTGAGTGCACTGAGACAGTTTGTGGCCGTTGTTTTTGTGACCTGGTGACACACTAAGCTGTCAGGATCAATTGAGGTTCGACTGAGCTGGCAGCAGAGACCAGGCGTGGCATTCTGGCTCGGCGTGCCATGTCTGCTCCTCTGCGGTGCCCTCGGCCAGAACAACTCTCTGCTAACCAAGTGGAAGTAAAGCAGTCGCCGCTCAGAAAGCAATATTTGCACAAGCAAATCTACAGATATATGTTTGACAGTATTAGATAAGCTGCCACACACATGCTGTGAAGCTGGATAAACTCCCCACCTGCTTGTTGGGCTTTCCTCTTGCTGTCTCCAGATTTTCTGCCCTTATTCAGCATGAAGTGCCAAGTGAAGATGGCTCTACTGCGGTATCTGACCCGTCCTCACAGAGGTGACAGCAGTTAATAGAATTGCTGCTCCTGCCAGAAAGACGAGCGCAGATAAGGCAGGTGGAGCAGAAAGCTAAAGAGAAGACAAATAGGGAGATAGGCCGCAGAAAAGAAACTGTGGGAAACATGGCAGGAGAATACACTTGCATAAGGGAAAGGATGGCACAAAGTAAAACAAGGAAAACGATTGAAGACCTCTGAGTTTTACATTTGCATGAATCTCTGTTACTTTATCCCCATATTTCCATTCATATCATGTTTAATACACAATTCTGACACTCCTATCTCATTAGTATGAGCCAAACTACACCACTGTAGACTATATAACTTGGTTGTTTTATCATCCTGTAATTCCTGTAATTCAGCATCATTCCACTAGAGGCAGTAGAAAGGCTTTTCCTGCTCATTTCAAAATGGCTGCCTCCTTGACATCTCAAAAACGCTTTTAGCAGGAAAAGTTGGGCTAAACTTTATGCTAAAAATAATTCATCTATTGTTATTCTTTTTTAAAAGCTACTTGCTGTATTGAAAGAATGCAAAATTTGTCGATAATTATTTCTTTTTAGTACAGTACATGTCATAAACATGTAGATCAAATTTAAGACAGCTAACAATACAAAATAGAACCAAGGTGCTTTTTTTCAAAAACAAAATTATGTACATATTTTTGCATCTTAGACTAACATTGTTTAGAGCAAAACTTACCAAATCACCCACCAATGCCATCAATATCTCTTAAAAAATGATCTTGGAACATTTTTTCTGTGTATTTTATCAAGAATTCAAAAAGTCTGAATTCCAATAAAATGTGAAATTCTTGTCAATTCCTTGATGTAGTTGGCTTTACAGGGTTATATCACCACAAGACACAAAAAACCCACAAAACACAAGTTTACCATAAATAATGAGACCAAAGCCAAACTTTAAACATCACTCCAAGATTTTAATTGATAGTAAAAGATCCAAAATTACTTAATATAAGTTACTGCAGTTTCACATAACCAGAACTGCCAGTCATACAGAGGAAATTGCACGGTAATGCGTTGCTTGAATGTGTTGTGGCAAGGAAAGGTTGGAGCTCACTGATTACCGGACACATATGTGTGGTTGCGAAGATGGGAGCCTTTTGTGTTTGTGATTGTTTGACTGTTGTTGTCCATTGTGATTCTCAGATGTAAAGTATTGGGTTATGTTCCTTTAGTTGTGAAACATTTCTGCACTTCAGGCTCTTTTATTTATAAGCGCAATGATTTGTGACAATTTGGGCTTCATCCCTTTTTACACCTGAGAGGAACGTAAATGAAATCTGCCCGATTCACAGCATCAAACCTTCAGACTTCAAACTTGGCAGAGTTTTTCGAAAAAGAAACGCAGAATTGTTTAAAACCCTGATGTATTTTAGTGTTCTACAACAGTATCTTTTGACCTTTAGTAGAATTTAGTCTTAAGATCATTTTCAGCACGCCTTCCTGCTTTATTTCACACTGTGTATTCAGCAGATACGAACTAAAAGGTCGTGATTTTAGAGCTTGAACACTTTTATTGTCAGAATTTAAATTCCATTAGTAAATGAGAGTAGAAAATGTGTTCAAAATGGCTATATTTGTCTAGATTTTAGTTTATTTGAATAATGTTGTTTCCTCTGTTAGAGGCTAGATAACAATTGGATGTTTCCAGAATAAGACTCTTACTGAACAGGTTGGAATTTTCTGCCCATTCTAAAGTGAGAAAAGGAAGGAGGTCCTGACTCCTTGCTGTCCTCTGATCACACACGGTCATCTACAGGAAAAGGCGTTCATGAAAGGAAGTGTGTTTTCTATGTGTGGGCAGTGAGCAGCGCTGAACCTGTAAGTGATGCAGAAGCTTTTTCCTTTGCCTGGACAGCATTTAACAATCCACAAGTGATTTTTTTTTTCTTTAGAAGAACATCTGTTCTTCTGCAGCTTGGCTCACTGCTGTTCAAACAGGTGCAAAGTATACTGCGAGTGAAGCAAAAATGTTCAATCTGTTTAAAGGGAGGAATCTACAAAAGGAGTAAGTGTTCATCTTTCTTTTTTTCCCTGGAAGGCAGTTTGTGCTGTGTGTGCAATGATGGGATGTATTATTGACTTATTGCATTAGATGGACTCTGTGCTTCATGCTCCCCCTCCAACATCACCCTCAGGGAAATAAAGGGTTCAGATTAAGACCGAAGCACGCACGCATACACGCATACACATGCACACACACAAAGCTGCATAGTGATAGTTGTGTGAACCCAAAAAGTTTTGGCTCTCGCCTCGCAGTTGTGCTTTTGGGTTTTTGTGTTCCTTGCCGTCTGTGTCAGTGTGTCAGTCTGCAGTCGGGAAAACTTTCAGAAGCTTTTAAGATCCAGCAGGCGGGACTGTGCAGGCTCGTTTGATGGATGCGTTACAACCTGATGATGTGAGAAGTGGGAAGAAGAGGGCGAGGAGGAAAGAGGAAGGTTATGGGCTTCACCATAGTCACAGGTGAAAGGGAGGTGTGGCGGGAAAATGGCCTTTTGGAAATGTTTCTAACTTAAGACGGAAAGTTGTCTCTGAGCAGCTCAGTGCTCAGAAACTGAAGTCATTTAACAGATGAAGTCATCCAACACTTTATTTAATCTATCTAGGGTTCGATGATGCAAACTTAACCTAACCAAAATCTGAAAGATGTATTTGTGGGCAAAAATCTACAATATAAATCAAAACCTTTAAAAATGAAGAAAAAAGGAGACAAAAGCTTGGACAACTATTTGGGGTGTTCTTTTTTCCTAAAAGTCAGTGTGGATAAAATTGCATTAAAGCTTAAATCTTACAGTTTCAAATCCCCAAAGTTAGTTTTTCTCTGCTTTTTAAGAGGCATTAGATCCCAAGTGATTGGGCTTTTAAAATTATTTCACAGTAGCCAGCTTAAGAATTTTTCAAACCATAGAAGATGGAACGTTTTTATCCAGTTTTAGTAAAAGCAAAATTCTCCTGTAAAGTTTTATTGCTCACTATACATGTTGTACAAAACTTATCAAAAAATCTTAAAGAAAAACATGATCCATTCACTGAATAGGTTCAGAATGCTGGAGTCTGTCAGAAACCCCATTTTTTCACAGTGAGGACAGAGAACAGATTCAGTCACTTTTAAGGACTTACAATTTGCAGCCTCATCATCCGCCTCACAGCAGCAGTATTTCTTCCTCTGTGCAGTAACGTGTGAATTATCTGAACTCGCATTCAGGAACACCCGCCAACGGTATATGGCAAGAAAAAAAGAGGTCAGAGAGGTGCTAAAGCACTGGTTCCTTCATCTATCGATTGCTTAAATTCGTCATTCTTTGATTACCACTTTTGTCAAGGATTTCAAAAAATAAATGTATTATTTCTTTTTTGATTCCCCTTTATGTTGTTCTAGCAGACTAGCTATCTTTGATTCTCTATCAGGGGCTCAATAGAATACTTTGATGTTCAACATTTTAACCAGAAAGTGTCATTCAAGATGAATAAACTTTAAGTTACACTTTAAAGTCCCACTCCAATGCTCTTATATTGTAAAATTCGTTCCCAGTGGTCTTTTCATTGCGATTATTTTTAGCCAAAATCCCCAAATTTGTGTCGTTTTCTGGGACATAGTTTCTGCAGAGCGGCAGGACTCAGAAATTCGCATCTGAGCTTGTGGCCTGCTGATTGTAGATAATATGTCACCGCTACATACTTTTTCCAACAGCATTTTTTTACCTTCTCCTGATTCACAGCAATTTAAATAAATACTCAGAAATGCAATTTTAATTGTAATTTTCTTTATTTATGTCCTCCATCATTAGAAAAATGCTACAAGATCCTGTTGACACGATTTTCATTGGAGTGGGTCTTTAAGTTATAATTTGCATGAAAGTCCCTGTGCTTTACACTGTTCTTTGTTGGCCTACATCCCCTCCAAGTGTCCATACATGTGCAAATAATCCAAATATGGGACATTTTCTCAGTGTCTGTTCAATTTACCTGTTTCCTGTCCTGACTGACCCATGAACTCCTCACCTACTCACTGATAATAAAGAACTGAAACAGCTTTCTTTTGGTCAATCCAACAAAACAACAACAACGCTCTCCCAACAGGAAGCACTGGGCGCACGGTCCAGTCCAGGCATGCAGCTGAGGTCATGATCTTGTAGGTCATGTGTCTTTCTATGAATATGATGTAACTCAAGAAGGATGGAAACCGAGCAATCTGCAGATCCTTTAAGCTTCCCTTTGAGTAAATGACCTGATAGTGACAGCCTAAAGATTTAGCAGGTGAATTATAGGTCCAGGTGTGTGTCAGAGTTTGCGCTGGCATTGTGTGAAAGCTGATGATGGAGGACGGAAGGACATAGTGATCCGTGGTAGGACAGACCAAAACAGGAGTGTTAATGTTCTCGGGCCTGCGGCTCTGACTTTAGCTGTGCCCTTGAGATTCATTGTGCATGTTTGTGTGCTTGACAGCAAGAGATGACTTGATTCCTGTTTGTGTGTTTCTGTTGGAGATAAATCAGATCTGATTCTCCCACAATGAGATTCTAGGTATGGCAAAGGTTTCTAAATCAAACCACACAATGTGATAAACACAAATGTACTCTAAGATTATAGTCACATTTCCCAAAATGCAGCAGGTGGCCATGCAGTGACCATTTGTAATCGGGAGGCGGCAGTCGTATTTCTACATGCTGCGCGGTGGCTGTGGAGGTTTAAAAAAAAAAAAAGTGACGTTTTTCTCAATTTTTATCTAAAAATTGACATAGATAAGTGGCCGCCCGGGCACATTTTGAGGTCGCACTGTGGTAGTCCAGTGGCAGGCGGGTTGAAGCCATTACAAAATCAGGCAGACAGCTGGGCGGCGGCATGAAATCTTCAGCTAATGCCATCGCGCTGTGAAATTTCAGCTTTCCATGGTCCACTTGAGCATCACTTTTGAAAAGTGTGTCAAATAAGTGATCATCTCAGCTGAGATGTTTCAGACCACCTAGAAAATCCTCTCATGAAAGAGCTGAAGAGTTTCATGCTAACAGGGGGCGAATCCCTGCGGTGGGAGCTTCATGGAATAAATAGCTGTGGACGAGCAGCTTGTATACCCCAGCATCATACTGTTAGGGGTCATCTATGCTCACAGGAGCTGTCACTACACATATGGGCCCTTTCTACACATACTCTATCTGTTTCAACCATAATTCCACATAGCTCACTGGTGTGGACCAAACGGAGCGCTACCACCATCAAGGGGGAAGAAGCTTTGACCCTCGACAGCTGTGTTACGACATGAGGAAACTGCATCTGTGGCAGATTTTTGCATCAAAGTACAAGCATCTCTACTGTTTGACACTACCAGAAACAAAAGATTTACTAAAACTGGGAAGAGATATGAAGGACAAGAAAAGGTGTGTAAAAATCAGTGGTTAATAGTATGAATGGGCAGTATGTAGGCAGTTTAAGCATTTTTAAAGAGATATGCATATTTATGTGGTAAAAATGAGCCAAAAAGCACAAAATCACGGTGGATGTGCAGTGAAACATTTTCTGTGGCGTAATAAATCCAGTTTATTTGTCGCTCATTGGGTGAGGCTGATCTCTTTAAGCCTTAATTTTGGTGAATAAGAGGTAATAATATGGGGTTCCAGCATACAGTGCACTCATGTACAAAGCAAGATTTAAAGATACGTTTGAATGAGTTTGGAGAGAAGGGCTTAAAATAACCTGCATAGATCTCTAATTTCACCCAGTCTAATGCTACGTTCACACCAAACATATCTCGCTTGTTTGTCAAGCATTCCTGAATGCGCGTTTAGCATGCGGCGTTCACACTGGACTGTTCTTACAGTTGGAAGAGGCTTGGTGTAAAATCTCAAAGCGGTGCAAATCTTGTGATTCTTGCTCCAGATTTTTTCTTTCACAGCTCCATTCCGATATGCTAAAAACTTGGTGTTTTACAACCATAATAATGATTTTCTCCTCCATGATCGTTTTCTAAACGGTTGGCACTTCTGTCAATGAAAGAGATGCCACACATTAGTCACTACCAAATCTGGTTGGTCAAAGTTCAACAGGTTGAATTTTCAACGTTCGTTCAATGGACATGCATTTGTATACAGAATCCAAAAAATGGTCTTAAATATGTGCGAGAGTTTGGAACACAAAAGCCTGAAACGTAGACTTTTCTTTGGAAGTGGTTGCATGAACGGCTGAGACTGTTGTGAGCGCACCTTCACAGACTACTGGAATTAGGATTGAGATTCTCTCTTCCAACACCAATCACAGACTTTTTGCAAATTAAATGACCCTAAATACATGTGAAAAAAAAACAGGTTTTTATTTAATTTCAGAGTCCTTGTTGATGCAATGGTCAGACACCACCAACAGTCTCTCTATGCAGATTTAGTGCACACATAAAGGGGCTCAGATAAGCCCCGCGTGCCAACCCTGAACCATTTTTGTTCTCATATTCTGTGATATTCCACTCAGATTATAACTATCAATGAATAAAGCTACTGAATGCCTGCTTCCTTTAGTGACCTTGCTCTTTCTTCTCTTTACTTCTATCACAAGTTTGCCACTCATCGTGTCCTCCTTCCACACCGCTAAGTGATGGACATGGCATAAGTGGAGCAGAGTGGGAGACTATCACGGAGATCTCAGAGATGCTTTATGAAAGCTCTGCTCCGGTAAAACGCACTCACTCACTCATACCCGAACACGCATATGACCAGAAACGCTCCACTTCTGGACTGACACCTTTCAACTGCAGCATTTCACTTCCTCACTTCCTGTGGAGTCATCACGGAGTCTTCGGCTCCTGTAGCCTGAGCATGAAGTCCAGCCCCGGTGAACCCAGACCATTACCACTGCAGCATGTTAGAGCTGTAGGTGAGAAGCTGCAGAGCAGCTCAAACTTTACCACAGCGGCACGGAAACCTGACGACAGTCATAAACACGGTACACACAAGTTATGCTGGTCACTGGGTGTCATTGTGGGAAGACTTTTGCCTGCGGGGGAACGACCTTTAAGAGGAATTAACACCAGACTGAGAAGCAGACCCAGGAGCTGGTGGAAAAGCAAGATGCCTTTTTTGGATCATTTTCTCAGCGGGTGAAAAGTCATGTTGAACTGTAAACGGAAGCACTGCAGAAGCACACGGAAATTAGATCATATAATTTTGGTTTATCTCACTATAGGTCTTTGTGCCAACACAACTGCGTAACCTCAGTTACAGACGACGTGATATTACTGCTTTAAATGAGCTGATTAGTGAAGCCAAGATTTAGCCTCACAGCCTGTGTGACATTACAACAGTCAAAACCCTAAAATAATTTTTCTTCTTAGCTGTTTTGTGATCATTTAGGACTAAATGAAATGATGTGGTTACACAACCTAATGAAGAAATGGGGATGGTTAAGCCTTGTCAGAAGGCATGTATATGTTGCACACTTTTCTTGAGCAGATCTTTCTAATTTCCATTGCCTTTGTTATGGTATAGCCTGAACTTAACTAAATAAACTTGATTTTTGCTGTTTTCTGCTAACCTCATCCAACCACGGTATCTGCTTCAGTAAAGTAAAAACCAAGCAAAAGCGAAGACGAGAAAGCTTTAGGTTGGTGCTAGGGTACTGGAAAGCTACCCTGTGGAAGTTTTTTTTTTTTTTTTTGTCCTTGAGGACATGCTTACATTCATGTTCCTTAAGTTGATATGTTTTTTTTGTAGTGTTCATTTGCAAACAGGAACTGTTGCTCTACTCGCACTACAAGAAGAAACCTCCTCAGAGATTCTTTAAAAAGCAAGTGATGTGTGGGCGGGACCATAAATCCCCGATCTTGTTAGTTCTATTCAATAGTTGAAAGCCGTGCTTCCCTTCCTTTTGTGTACATTCACACTGTTTTGTTTTTGTCGTGTCGGTTTTGACTGACATTGTGTGTGTGTTTCTGACACATTTCATCTATAAGTGATAACAGTGGTTGTTGATTATTTCAAGTGGGTTGCCTTAAGGCGTTCAGGGAGGAACATTGAAATACTGAAATTTACCAGTTTCCCGTTTCTACTGCAGGACAGATAAGGCATCGCTCTCTTCACATCCTCTCTGTGTCATTCTTGGATGTGTGTCGTTGGATGTGCCACTCACACATCATGTCGTGTTATTTTCATCATTTGCAAGGTGTTGCAAAAGAGCACTTTACAGTGTATGCGGGTCCGTCCACTCCCTTTTTCTGTGTGTGCAGGATTATTGCTCTCGATAAACCCAGAGGTCATTCTGTTCTTCTGAAGTGAAGGCATAGTCATCCTTATTGCTGTCTCTCTCTCCCTCTCTCTTTCACAGTCATGCCCACGCACAACCACACACTCACCTTTCTAAAGGTTAAAGAGAATACTGTGATTTCTAAATCTGTAACAAAGACAGGCAGATCTTAGTTCAGAGTGTAGCATTATTTGGTGTCACACTCCTCCCATCACTTCTGGTTCCTTGCTTGTTAGTTGTCCTACTGTTGCCTCACATCAGTCTGTCACACCTGCATGCTAGGCTTGCTCAAATCCCCATTCCCCTGGTTCCCTCCTCCGCCTCCACAGACGCCTCCCCCACCTCCACCCCTCTGGTCCTCGTCGTCACTGTCGACCTCCTCGCTCTTCCTCTTGGTGTAGCGCTCATAAAGCACCATTAGGACCCCCATCACCCACGCAGACACCGTGCCGGCCGAGAAGATGACGAAACCAATGGCGATGAAGAAGAGGTAGTCCCAGTAGCCGAGGCCTTGGTGGCAGTCCGCTCTCAGCTGCATGCCTACTTCCGCCAACCGCTGGCCCACCAGCTCAGGAGGATTGTAGCAAACTGTTTGTCCCTCGTCTGAAGGTGGAAGACAGGAATGACAGAGAAAGAGTGGAATTTAATAAGGAATGTATGAAAGGAACACAGAATAATAAGCATATAGTTGAGGGTAAAGCGCGCCGGGGGGGGGGGGTAAGGGGACAATACAGTGCAATTACTTTGGAGAAATTGGAGGGAACCATCAACAGTCAGAGCTCGAATAACAACGTCGAGATAACCTCTGAGAAAATGCACCCCAAGAGGCTATAGATTTCCTCTGAGTAATAAAGGTCTTTGGTTTCTAGGACAGGGAAACATTGTTATGCTCCACACACTCACACATACATGCAAAGCAAAGGTGACTGCAAAGCCTCTGACACGTCACCCCTCCCACCTGCTTCTCCACATCAGGACAGATTCTACAGCAAACCAGACACGAGAAGATGAATGTCTTCTCTGACAAAACATCTACGACTCATTGTGAGCGACTGCTAACCACGAAGAGATGCTCGTTTACTGACAACAGTCAGTTTTCTTGCTAATCCAGATGCTTTAAAGCAAGCGGGTCAACGGTTCCTGAAGGCTGAGAGTCTAGACTGTGCTTTTAGAGTCTCGCCGAGGAGACCATTGCACGAATTCCTTCTGCCACAGTGATTTAGCAACAGGCAAATGTTTAACTTCACTGACTACTGTTTTGCTGTTAGGTGCTTGCTTCATTCAGCTAAACTCTCCATAACAAAAAGATGGATTTCAAAGTCAAAAAGGAGTCCGTGAACGTTCTCAAACCAAAACTGCGGTTCTCGTTTGGGCCCTGTTCACCAGCTTCTCTAACGACATTACAAACCTTTAAAGTCCCACTCCAGTCATCTTTGGATCTATTTTAAAAGTTTTCCCAGTGGTATTTTAATTATGATGGTGCAGTTTTTAGCCCAAAAAAAAAACCTAGGTCGTTTTCTTGGACGTAGTTTCTGCGCAGTGGCGGTCATTCATTGGAAATTCACCTTTTGAGTTGTTGGTGGGTCTGTTGGTGACCACTTCCTGTCACCTATATGTTTACACTCTCTTCCACTAGCTTATAGCTCCCCACAACCCCAACCTAACATTACCTGTGGAACAAAAATGGTGAACAATTAGATAAGAATAAAGAAATACTCAGATACACAATTTTGAGATTCATTTTCTTCATATATTTCCTCCATCATGAGAAAATAAAATTCCATAAGAACATGTTAAAAAACCATTTTGATTGCAATTGGTCTTTAATAAAAATCTCAAAGACTACTTTTAAACTAAAAACCATCCTCAGTTAAAAACAGCCACATGTTCTTAAAGCAGCATTTAAATACCTGGAGAAAAACCTATAAAGAAGGAACTGAAAGTAGTGAAAGCGATTTTTGATAGCTGTTTAATTAGTTTGTTTTGTACCTAAAAGAAAATCTGTCAATCAGGGTATTGGTTGGAGTTCTGGAATCTCACGACAAGATCAAAGATGCTTAATATGTATCTGTGAGTGTGAGGAAGGCACAAGGTAAGCCCAGTTTGACTGCAAAAGGCCTCGAGAAGATTTAGGAAACACTGGAGTGATGCTGCTGTGCTGTGCAGAGAATCCTGCAGATGTGTCTCTTTAATGGATGAGTCATAGAGATCTCTGCAGCACTTTTTGACAAAAACATCCTGCATCAGAAATGTGAAAATAGGGTCCAACTTTAAAAGAGATATCAAGCAGGAAATAAAAAAATGGAGGGAAAAGTAGCAACTTTAGTGAAAACAATATATTATATTTTTAAACAAAATACGTTGGAAAGAATTGCTTTGTACAAAAAACTGTTCTGTGTCATTACTTTGTGACTTCTTTATTAGTTATCAATGAAGTACGAGAAACGCATCAACTTAAACACTGAACTTTGACAACTGAAACTAAACATAGCACAAAAGGAAGGAAATGTGTCTTTGGTAGGTTATTATTTATTGCTTCTTTGCAATAAATCATATATCACTGTCAGCCTGTTGCAATGGTGTGACATTTCTTAAGAACGTGAATTTGTGGGGTGAGTATATGGCTGAGTGTGCTGCTGCATCTTTCCTATCAACATCCAGCATCTTATTTTCTCCCACCAGTTTTAATTTAGATTTTAAGGTCATGGTGGAATAATGCGGATTATGGAGTCAGTCAAGGTTCTTATTTATCCAGGTGATGTTGTCTTGAAGTTGAGTCATGCATCTGAACTTAAAATTTTCTTTCTTAAAAGATTTGCATGGAATTATCCCAAACTTCTGCTGAAACATTTAGTAGTAGTCCTTTAGGAAAAACCATGGACCCAAACCCAGCGGTAGAAAAATAACTCCTCACCATAATCTCACTCTACCAATTACCACACTCATCTTAATGCAAAAATAGCCAAACTCAGATTCGTCCACCAGATTGCCAAAAAAGCGAAGCTTGATTCGTCAGTTCAGTACTTCTTTACTGCTCCAGATACTTTACAGCACTGCATCCAAAGCTTTGCTTGATGACGGATGGCTTGGATGCTGCTGTTTAGCAATGGAAACCCATTCCCTGAAACTCTTTACACACTAACCTCAAGCTGATCTGAAGGCTGCATGAAGTTTGGAGGTCTGTGGTGATTGAATCTTTAGCAGAAATGTAGTGACTCCTGCTCATTATGCACCCCAGCACCTGCTGACCCCTAAGTCAGTTTACCTGGAAAACAACTTAGTTGCTAAGTTGCTGTCATCCCTCAACTGCTTCTACTTTGTTATTATGTCACTGACAGCTGTCTGTAGAACAAGCCCTCCCAATCAAGGAAAAACAGCACCTCAAATGGACCCAGAGGAGTTGTGGAGGACCCTACTCAGAGTGAATTTCAGAAAAGCTGCAGGGCCATGCATGTGCTTAAAGACTGTGTCGACTCACTAACAGATGTTGTCATGGGTGTTTTCAACATTTTACAAAATCAAGCCATCATACCAGCATGTTTGAAAGCCTCCACTGTTGTATCACTAACCAAGAAATCCTCAGTCCCAGCACCAAACAACTAGAGACCAGTTGCACTCTCTCCAATTATGACAAAATGTTTGAAAGTCTGGTCAAGGCACATTCCTCTCTACTCTTGACCCATATCAGTTTGCATACTGCCCCAAAGACTCCACTGATGATGCCATGGCAACAGCTCAAAATCCATCCCTTGCCCATCTGGAAAACAAAAGCAGCCACATTCAAATGCAGTCTGTTATTGATTTTAGCTCCACCTTCAATGCACCACCACCATCAACCAACACACATTTGGACTCACTGTGCAGTTTCCTCCTGTGCTTTTTCACTGACAGACTATACACAGCGGGAAATGGCAATACATTCTCAGAAACCATTAACACAAATACTGGGGTTCCCCAAGGATGTGTGCCGAGCCCCATGCTATTTTCATAAATGACACAAGCTGACACAGATGTATTGGGTCTCTTCAGTGACAACAATTCAGCCTTTAGAGAGGAGGTACATCAACTCATCACCTGATGTAGCAGGAACATTTTTTTGCTCAACTCCAACGTCAGCAAAACAAAAGAAACAATGGTGGACTCAAGAAAGAAATACATTTTGAACACCCCACTCATCATCAAAGGCAGTGTTGTGTCTGTGAGAAGCGTAAAGTTCCTGGGGTCCATATAACACATGACCTCACTCGTCACCACATTTCCAGTCATCAATCAGACCAAACATCAGAGTCAAAGTCATTCCATGATCATGTTTAATAAAATTATTCATACCTGTGACCATGCTGGTATTTTCAGCACTCTGCACTTTAAATATTGCACCCTCCCCTTTTTTTCTTTTATTTATTTTACAAAAACATAGCATTTTGATGATGACAAGATGTTTAATTGCCAATATTGAAGTTTTCACATTTTTGCTTTGACTACACAATAGGAGTCTTGGAAAATGAAATGTGGGTTCTTGAACGCACGTTTGTACCATAATGCTCACACTGGACAAGCAGGGAGGGGCTTCTTCTCCTTTTTGATTTTCTACTGTTTACTAGCACATGTCCACCACCTAGAGTTGGAAGAGGCTTGGTGTAAAAATGTCAAAGCGGTGCAAAACTCACAAATTGGGCAAGAATCATGTCAGGAGAGTGGCCTTGGAAAAAAATATTTGAAAAACAAACATAGATGTCGCCAGGTTCGTTGCAGTTTCTGGGTTCACCAGATAAACCATCTACGGTCTGAGTTTGGTGAGTTTCACCGCCTGCTCCGTACATCACTACCAAATCCGAGTCCCTGCTTGGTCAAAGTTCCACCTGGCTTAGTTGGCAACGGGTGTTCAATGGCCACGCATGTTGTATGTAGAGCCTGAAAACAGTAGTAAAAACTTGCACAGTCTTGCAAAAAACATGTGTAATTGTGAAAGTTTTGAACACAAAAGTTTGAAACATGCATTTATATTTTCATTGGAAGTGGCTGCTTGAACACTTGGTGCTAAAGGTGATGTGAGCATAGCTTATTGTAGGTTACATAGTGAGATTGACGATAAAATTTACTTTGACTTTTATTTTAATGCATATAGTTCGTATAGTTACTGCAGGCACATTATTAAAACATTAATGAAAAAGATCTGATGTCAGTGGAGGCAAGAAAGCCAAATATTTGATCTTTTACAAAAAAAATACCAAGTAGACATTATAAAAGTATTATTGTTCTAAGTTTGGGTGAATTTGTTTTACGCCATCAAAATTTCCCTCATATCTTAAGCACTGTTACTATCAAAACGAAAGTATTGGTGGTTTGAAGTAAAGCAAACGTCAGATACTGACTACAAACGGCTGATATTGTGATTTGTAAAATATGATTTTTATGGATTTTTATATCAATGAGTTTTAAAAGTTGTGCATTAACTTAAGAACCCAGTTCTAAGGAACAAAGAGTAGTAGACAGAGTGGGAGGCATGCTGTTTAACAAAGTGATCAGAATTAAGAAGAGAGGAGGACACAGCCAATGCCACTTACAATCCCTTCATCTGACCTCAACAATCCTGCTCCTCCACTCCCAGCCTCTCTATAAGCCTAATTACCTCTGTACTCTCTGTAATGGACAATTCGTTTTCTTTAGGCAGAGCAAAATGAGAGAGATGACAGAGACTACTAAGAGATAGAAAAACAGACTATGACGGCACTTTTAAAGATGAATGGATGAGGAAAAATTGTGACTCTGAACAAAGTCAAACTTAGATTAGAGCAAACTAATGATCAGGTTCATTATTTTTCTATATTTACATTTCCACTCATTTAAATGAAAGCTCCAGACTAAAAATAAAAAAATACATTCAGAAATGACAGAAGTCCTTTTGCTGCAGTTTTGTCTCCTGGTGGATTTTCTGCAGTGCTGTTAATAAAGTTAAACTGCATTTAGCTACAAATGCAGACAAAATTTGGCACAAGCAATACTGAAGTATTGTCAGATAAAATCTGGCCTTACAAAGAGCAAAACGTTTGGGTGGTACAGTTAACCTAAATGAACATCAATGATACTAAACGTGATACTAAAAATAACAAAAAAATAACAAAATAATTTCTTTCTGATGATTAGACCATTATGATGGCAAGTTTCGTACAGGTACAGCTCAAAAAATTAGAATTTCCCTCAAAAGTTTATTTTTTGTCAGTCAGTTCAAGTGAAACTTATATTTTGTAATTCCTTGTAATTTACTAGCAAACAATATCTTAAAAAAATAACTTTTTCACAATATTCTAACATACTGAGATGTACCTGTGAGTGTATTTCTGTTGTCTGACAACGTCCCTTATCAGACCAATAAGCCATTTGACCAAAATCCCCACGACACACAGCTGCTGCAGTTTGATAAGGCTTCTTCTGATCAATACAACTTAACAACAACTCACCAGAAGGCTGTGTCTCAGTCAGGAGAAACATGTCTGCAGGCCCTGCTGCAGCAACCATTCAATTTTCTAGAATAGAATAGAATAGAATAGAATAGAATAGAATAGAATAGAATGTGGTGAGTATTATTTGAGTTAACCTGAGTCTTTATGGGTGTCAGGAATTATAAATGGTGTTCTGGAGTCCAACTGGGAAATGCCTTTTTCTCTGTGTACATGTCTGATCATGTTGCAGTTCATCAACATGCTCTTCTGTGAAAACAAAACATGTCGACTAAGATTTAACTTCCTCTTTTGTTGTTTCTGCTTAATCTATTTCTAATTAATCGTTTGTTTTTTGGTAAAGCAAAGAGGAAGGATAACTGTTGGAGCATAAAAGGACATATTAATATTGTGACTGTTATTGCTGTTCTTTATTTACTGGAATGTTTGGCATTGTAATCATGCGTTTTGAAGAAAAAATTAAAATAAACTAAATGTTAGTTTAACTTGAATGACAAATAATTGTTGCTTTGCCTTTTTGCCACTACTTTAATGTAATTCATATTTTTTATTTGTGCCTTATAGTGAAATGTATGTTTCCTTTATTCTTTATTTACTCATTTATTGATCTAATAAAAATAAAAACTCAGCTGAAAGTTGTCATTTTGGAAAATAACAAACTGAGTTTGAATCTATGTTGAACTTCCAATTATAAGTCCTACATTAAAATGTTTGACATTTTGGGGACTATCATTTTTGCTTAATATCTTTACTTAAAAAAACAGGCTGCATTATGTTCTTGGTTGTTAGAATTTGTAATACTGTTTTTTTTTATTCATTTAAGTTGCTTAGAAACAACCCCCCCCCCCCTTTTTTTTTTTAGTATTTAAACATTTGTATTAAAATTCATCACTTGCAATTTGAAGATTCCACAGTTTCCAGTGGTCCTGAATTCACAGTGAATCTTCCATTGTTCATGGTCGTTGAGTTTTCAGCAGTGATCCAGCCAGATCTATTAGCATGTTTTTGTGTTCTGACTAATGTTACTGCTGGGAATTTACCCCAAAAATGAAATCTGAAGGTTACTTAAATCACACTTTAATTTTATATAAATTATTTAAAGCTAAACATGTGTTTGCTTTAATCTCTGTATACACAAAACCTGAATCTAATGAACTTACTTTCCCCACACAGCTATTTAATCCAACATTTCCAACTGTTTCTTTCTGTTTAACGTTCAAGTCAATATTTGACAGAAAATTCAAGACTGATTGCCATAATAAGGCATAAAAGGAAATTGTGTGTGTCGTCACAGCGCACAGGAAAAGGTGGCATCAAGGATGATTCACTTTGCTCTCAGGCACTCGCTCGTCACCGTCTGTTTCTTTGTCGTGCACAGTTTTCTCGCGCATCCCATCACTCAGCCTGGCACACCACTCAGACATCACTTTGGCAGGATGCCCTTGACATTTTCTGCTTTTTCGCAGTCCCTATATTTCCCCTCAGATTCCTCTTTTATATTTATTGAGTGCACCAGAAATCACAATACAGCCCCTTCATTTTAGGAAATAAAACAATAATAGATTGGAATTTTCTGTGCTTTTCCTGGCATTCCAATGTATCTATTACTATGTGATTACTACTGAAATAGCCACAGCTGCCCTGGGGCAGACTTACAGAAGGCGTGGCTGCCAATAAACACCTACGCCCCCTCTGACCATCACCAGGACATTTCTATGCATTCATTCAGCAGTGGGGTCACGCTGACGGCAGGGAGAGTGAAGCGTCACGCCCAAAGACACAATAACAGTTGACTGGGGGAAGCGGGGTTCGAACTGCCGACCCTTCAATCGTTGGTTGACCCCCTCAACCACCTGAGCAACTGCCGCCCTCAAGCAAAATGTTTTTCAGCCATGTCAAAGTTTAAGGGTGTGGTCTACAAGGGCCAGGATGAAGTTTTCTTCAGTGAGACAAAAAGACAGTGAGGACAGGAGATGTTTAGGTCAAAACTTGATGTCACTCAATAAATCCTTTTTTGTTTTTCCTAAAAAGCACATTAGTCTGTCAGCAGAACATAGCTGAGTTACGTTTGATTGTGCTGTAGAGCAGCATCAATGTACCTATAGCAGACACCCGATTATTATTTATAAAATTGCTGATTTAAAAAAAAGTATTACTACTATTTGCATCAGTTTTTTTAGCATCTGCTTTGTGGCTGTGGCTAATTAGTGCAAAATGTCCTCTGAGGGTCCAGATTTTGGACATCTAGCCTTTGCAAACTTCAGCAAAAATGTAAACTTTATTACACACGCTTAACTAGCTAATTATGCATCATTATGCTCACAAACTTCCCCATATCTTTACATCTGCAGCCCGAGGAAGATGTTTGCAGATCTAGAAGGGAGATTAGATGAGATAGACAAACTGGAGTAGAAGGAGGGCTACAGAGATAAATTGATGTGTGCGTGTATGTCCTCATTGTTTCTGCAGAGTAACTTCAATGTTTGGTCTGATTCCAAACCTCCCAGGACTTTGTTTAGTGTAGCCTCAAAGAATTCCCGGTTTATGCATGGTTGCTGCACTGCAGAAAACCCTGCAGCACAAGATGGAAGCAGAACAAAAAACTTTAGACTGTCTAGTGATGACACCGTCTGGATTAGAGGAGCATGAATTTAACCCCAGGATGGATACATAAACTCACTGCAATGAAAATGGTGTTTTTAACATGCTCTTGTAGCATTTTTCTCACAATAGAGGACATATATAAAGTAAACAGAGCTTAAAATTTAATTTCTAAATGTGTATTTATTCCAATCCTTGTGAATCAGGAGCAGACACACAATGCTGTTGAAAAAGCTTGTAGTGATGTAGAAACTACAATTGGCAGGCCACAAGATCCCTGCTTCGCTCCATTCTGATGCATCCACTTACAGGCAAACTGTTCCAAAAACGTTTTGGTTTTCTTCAGCATCTGGCTCAAAACTGTACAGCTGCATAGCTCTCACATTGCTCGCCATTTTTGTTGCACCGCTAATGTTTGGTTGGGGTTGCGTGGGGCTGTAAGCTAGCAGAAGGGAAGTTAAACAAAGGGATCATGGGAAATGAGTGCAGGCTTGCTCCACACCGACAATCCCGTCCACAATTCAGTGGTGAATTTCTAATGAACTATTGCCAGTCCGTAGAAAATGTCTTAGAAAAACGACACATTTTTTTTCCCTAAAAATGGACAAATCCTAATTAAGAACATTGGGAACTTTTTTACAATAGATCAGAAGATGATTGGAGTTGAACTTTGACAGGATTTAAAGAAAAGCACAGTTTTTCCCTCAGCAGAAGGACCAGTATCTGAGCACTATGATGGCTTGTCATTGCAGTTGTCTGTGACTTATCTTCATGCTTACTAGACTCTGGAGAAACTGAGTTTCTCCAGAGTGCATATGACCTGAGGGCGCCAGGCAGGGGCAATATTAAGGGTTGAGCAGGCCACATTGAGAGATTTGCTTCTGACTGCACACAAAACTTTAATGAACTTTGGGCTTGATCTCCGCGTTGCAATGGTCGTGGTGCAAAAAGTGATGTAATAACTGTGTGTGGTATGGAGCTGCAGGGCAGATACTCTGAAAAGAGAGCTATTTTTAGGCAGATTAATTATGCCGGTGTATTTTAACGGTAATCAGTGTGGGTATACAGGGGAGGAGGCTGGGAGCTGCAGACTGAAGAATCTTCTATCTTGCTTACAAAGCAAACTAATTAAAACTGTTAACATCTGACTATCATCGTGCCTTGCCTCACCACCTCCCACCCCTCCCATTCATTTCTAACCTCCAGATGGACGCAGGTCCTTGAAAGGAGGAGAAGCAATTTGTAACCACGTGGAAGGATTTTATCTCCGTGCTGCATGACCTTTTATTTTTAAACGTGTGAACTTTTTTTCACGAAAAGCCAAATGCATTTGTGTGAATGCTTGACAAACTATTTCTGCCGTGTAATGTTATTTGATGAACACTGGGCACAGTCATGCCAAACTGAAAAAGTGTGCTCAGAAAACAACTGTTGCATCATTTCCTCCATTTGTTCATTTGTTCCCACTATATTCAGGTGGCACCCAGACCTGAAGGTTCTGGTTCTGCGAGGCCAACAGAACATCATCTGCAAACAGCAGGGATAAAAACCTGCCCACCACTACCTAGAAATTTGCCAATAAAAATTATGAACAGAACCAAGGACAAAGGACATTCCTGACGGAGTCCCATGCATTTGGAAACGGGTTCAACGTTTGCTGGCAATAGGGACTAAGCTGCTGCTCTGGTTGTTCAGAGACTAGATCACCCTTTAAGGCTCCAGACCCCATACTCCCTGAGCACTTCCTACAGAACACCACGGCAGACATTATCTACACTTTGACACTTTCTTCAAATCAACAAAACAGTCTCAAACAAACAATCTCACAGAGTACAGAAACAAGCATTTTAATGCCCTTCTTGTCCAAAAAGACACACAAAATTGTCATTAAAAAGCTAAATCACTTGTAATGAGGTTGATGAGGCCTAAGAATAGACCAAGACTAAGAATAGATGCTCTTTCTTCTTCGTAACATCCATGACTGAATACCCTGCACCCTAACAGGCCTCCTCTGTGTAAAATGACATAAGGAGAATTGCTCCCACGGTCCAATCTCTAATTATTCCAGGTTTTTCTCTGATGGACACCAGGTAGAGAGTGGGAGAAGTGAAGGTCAGATAGGAACAATTTGTGCTTCCCGTTATCCTGGCGCCTTATCGGTTTTGCTGTTTTTATCACCTGTCACTTTTAAATCCTGTTCTGGCACATTTGCATGCGTCCCTCTCTCACCATTAATCAGCTCTTTTCCGTCACATGCACACGTCTCCTCTGAGTTCTGCCTGTCATCTTCGCACTCACACACAAGCGTATTATGTATGTAGGCACAAGTCAGTCTTGAACTCCTCTCCGTGCCGCAGGTGATCACATCCCATACACGCCCACATGAGCATCGCATCGCTCTCGGTTTCAAGTTCACTCTGTGAAATGTACAGGGACACTAAAATTTGTACAAGTTACACTGGATAAGTCAAGCGGTTGAATTCGATATGCTTCCCCACACCAGATGGGTCTAAAGAATGATTCCAGCTCTTAAATAATGGATCGTCTACCTGCATCGCACTGAGTTGATGCCTGCCTGTCATAGTGACTGTTTTAATGGGTCTGAGTGACAGGGCACAAACAATTAGTAACATCTTGTTTGCTCTTTCTGTGTTCAGGGTTGGATCTGTTTGAAAGGCTTTGTTTATCTCTTCTGTCTTATGTCACATTTTGTCCTTTTTTGGTGCATTATTTTAGCCACAATCTCAGCCCTACAGCCCTCTGAATGCCATGTACACTCATCCTCATTCTTTCCGTTAGTCATCTTGAACCTCTTGCCCTCTGTTTTCCTCTTTTATGAATATTTAACTCTTGGCCCATGTGTGCCCCCTCTGTTTTGGCTCTCTGCCTCCCGTCAGTGAGCTGTCTAGAAACACAGAGGGGCAGCAACAACCCCCCCACCCCCACCCCCACCCCCATTGAAACCATAACACCAGAAAATGTGCCAGCCAGGAACACTTCAAACCTCCAACGTTCTGCATGTCTCAAAAGATTGACTTGTTCATTTGGTCTGAAGTTAGCCTACGAGTCGTCATGCAGGTCAAAATCATGAAATGAAAAAACAGTGCATGAATTCAATACAAAAAATAAGGCATTAGAGAAATTCAAATGTTTGGGCTTTTGGAGTAAAGACACATTAAGCTAAAAAGTGTTATAGCTTGACAGATAATTCTTCAGGTTTTAACAAATCCAAAAGATGTAATTTGCAAGCTCACACAGCATTTATAAACCCAGCTCCAAAATGTCGAAATTGTGAGACATCGAAGTCTAGAAGAACCTTTAACTCTGTTTTTGAGCTGGATGCTGAAGATTGAGCAGGAGCAGCAGCAGCAGAGATGCAGCCTCCTCAGTCACCCAACCGAGTGACATTGATAGAGGTGAGGAAATGCTGGGAAGCTGACTGCAAATCACTGCCATTTAGAAGTAAGCTGTAAAAAAATGGAGAACTTTGTGTCGGCCTGCTTCTTTTTAATCCAACCAGCTGAAATGTGAATATTTTTTTACTATATGTATCAAGTGCTGCCTGTGAGTCTGGGTTGGCACTTCCAGCATCCCTTTACTTCACACCACTGGTCTTCCAGCTGTCAGAATCAGTTTGAGTAATTTAGATGAGTATTTAAGTATTTAATTTCCATCAAGATTTAGTCCATGTGTTGATCAAGTGATGTGCAGAATTTAAAGCAGTCACCTCTCAATTTAAAGATCATTAGTTAAATCTTGTTTATTGCACTTTCTATATGTGTAAATGTCCATGTGTGTCAGTGGAAGCACAGTGAACCCTGCAGTCGCGTCTGACCAGGATGTTTCCTTTAACTCACATTTCAGCGAGCCTCCAGAGCGGCCTTTTTTCCATTTGCGTAATGTTGCAAAAATTAGAAGCATCTTTTCCCAAAGTGATGGAGGAAAAACTGGTTCATGCATTTATTTCATCAGGGCTTGACTGCTGCTAAACATTCTTGGCTTGATGTCCTAATAATCTTTCAGTTCAGCATAAAAAGCTGCACTGAGTGTATTGACTCCTCCTTCTTTCAGGTGACATCAGCACTTTGTTGTAATTTCCAAACACTATTTTTTTGTGCTTTCTGTGATCTGCCCCTTAAATTACTTTATCAAATGTATATTATGACTGGTTTTATTGTTTCTTTAAACGCACATTTTTATTTATTTTGTACTTTTTTCACTTCTCTGAATGTTATTTTTTGCCTAAGGCAACTTCAAATAGCTGAAGTTAAATTTTATTATTAATTTTGTTTAAAATATGATGTCTTTTCAAAGATTTGTCCATATTACTGCAAAAATATGTCATGGGACATAATTTTCAGCACAGTAGAAATATATTTTTTTTCTGAACAAGTCTATTTTGCTAAACTATTTTGTCTTTTTTTTCCCCTATTTGCTCCATGCAGCATTTCAGCCTTAACATGTTCTCCTTCTAAAGGACATTACTGACATAACAAACTATTAATCAACTGCTAACTTTCTTGAAGCATCGCTTTAAACTTGATGGCTGCCAGAGTCCCAACATGTCAAGTTTTCTGACTCACACAAGCCTTAAGACACAAAATATAAAAAAAAAAAACAGAAAAATGAACAACTCAAGTGTTTTCTGTGTGAAGGCTTAATGAATTACAAGCACAGACTCTCATAAACTTGATTCATTCAAACTGAGAGGCAGCAGCAGCTGGAATCTGCATTAGTTTCACTCACAGCCCTGCAGGTAGAACCGAAGGCATCCACGGCCACAGACAGCCTGTGTTATCCAACACATGCTCATTTGACCCAGTTCATGTCCTAACGCCGGTTACAGCAGCTGTTGTAATGAGTACTTTGCATGTTTTTTAAGAATGAGAGGCAAAAGATCCGCTCCATATTTGTCCAGGTTGATACTGTTATCAGGGATTAAACGGCCCAGGTGAGCTTGTTCCCCCTCTCAGCATCAATGGGGACACAGAGCTGTGATGCTTGTTCAGTTCTGCCAGAGTGTTTTCTCTAACGTTGTTGAGGATTGTGTGTATCCAACCACACATGCTCCATCCTCAGAGGAATACATTCATGTCTTATTGTACCAACAATACCCATCTGACAGGTAAACGTTCAGCACAGGGAGGCCAGCACTATTCTACAGAGATTAGTGTCTGGATTAAGTTGTTTAGTCGCTCTTAGAGTTTAGAAAAAAGTTTCGTCACCTAACTTTCACTTCCTGTTAGTAAGCAGGTGAGGCTATTTATTGTTTACTATTTCTTATCACCTAGTTTCTGTGCGTGTTTGTACACTGTTTACAAAAATGACCCTGGTCGAAGAGTAACTTGACTTATTCTTTGAAGTTAACCTGACACGTTCAGCAAAGGAAAATGAAGCCTTCCACGGATCTAGTCTTCTATAAGTGGAGGCATCAGAATGGAGCTAAACAGTGAGTATCAGCACAGACAGTTTTATGGGACTATGCTTGAGTTGGTGTGGCTTGAAGTCTGCTGTAAACCTGAGATGTTATTGAGAAGCGAAGGGCAGTCCGAGGGGACTGTAACTGCAGGAGCAGAGGAGGAAAATCTCCAGATTGCTGTGACTCTGGAGGTCAAGCCGTTAAGATGCTCCGTCTGCGTCAGTGCTTGCCAAACATCCTGCGTCTGATCCTCAAGAGCGCTCGCAAAAGTGTGTGTGCATCCACAGAGGAGCAACTGCAAGATTCCCATCATCAGGAACTACACTGCCCAAGAAGGAACACTAAAACTGCCTAAATGGGCTGAGGGGACATTGAGAGGATGAGGAGGGTCTTCCGCTAAGCAGGAAAAAGAAAGTGTTTGAAAGCAAACGAGCATGCAGAGAGAAAGCTGCAGCAAGTTTAGAGGATGGAATGGATCATTCTGGACATGAATATCAACACACAACAGAAGTTAACAGTTTGACGACCTTTCAACGTCATCCACGCTCACCTTGAAACTTGAACCCTTCTATCTTCACCCAGAGGCAGAGGTCCTCCGTGTCACAGTCGCACCTCCAGGGGTTGCCGCTGAGGCCCAGAGAGCGCAAGGCGGGCAGGGCGATCAGGCTGCTGATGTTCAGGGAGGTCAGGTTGTTCCGGCTCACGTCCAGCACCTGCAGAGCAATGTTCTCCAAGAAGGCGTCCGGGTGGATCTCCCCCAGGCCGGGATTATCCGTCAGCCGGAGCATCACCAGAGACGCCAGAGGCCCGAAAGTCCGGTCCTCGATCTGCAGCAGAGTGTTGAAAGACAAGTCCAGGTAGGCGAGTTTCCGCAAGTTCCCGAAAGTGGACTCTGAGATCTCAGTCAGCGAGTTGTTGCTACAATCCAGATAGACCAGGTCAGACAGGTAGTTGAGCTGCAGCGCAGGGAGGTCTCCGATGCGGTTGTTGGAGATGATGAGCTGGCGGGTCGCGAGGGGCAGGTCGTTAGGGAACAGGGTGAGATCCTGCCCGGCGCACTGGACCACCAGCTGGTCGTCGCACACGCATCTGTCGGGGCAGCCGGCAGTGAGAGCCGGGGAAGGGGCCACCCCCATGACGAAAAGAAAGAGGAAGAAGAGCCGGAGGGACTGCGCACTGGGCTCGGGCAAGAAACGCATGACGAAGCCGCCCGGGGCGTCATGAACTCGGGCTGGGCTGGAGCAGCACTCCCCGGCGCTCCGCGGGCATCCTGCCTGTCTGCGAGGAGCTGGAGGGAAGGAGAGGAGTCTGCTCCGCGCGTCTGGATCCCAGCTGCTGTTTCTATCCAGCCTCTCTGTCTCTCAGAAAGACCGTCGGTCAGTCGCTCACACGCACGCTGGCGCGCCCCGCACTTCCCCTCCACAGCTCATCATTTCAGAAGGTGACCGGAGAGACGCGCGAAACTCCCAGACTTTGTCCCATCTGAAGAGCAGAACCGCTGATTGGCCGCGGACACCCCGTC
Organism: Adrianichthys oophorus; assembly: GCA_036245035.1. Taxonomy (NCBI): domain Eukaryota; kingdom Metazoa; phylum Chordata; class Actinopteri; order Beloniformes; family Adrianichthyidae; genus Adrianichthys; species Adrianichthys oophorus. Next base: position 3,083,497 of record BSAI01000138.1, read on the forward strand.
TGTGTCTCATCTTTGTTTATTGTGGTCTCCAACAGAGTGCATTATAGTTTCCAAACAAATGTCCCGACTCCCACAAATTCTCCAAAATCTTCCTCCAGACTCTCCAGACGCAGAGGTCCACCTCTCCACGGCTGCGTGTAGATGAGCGCGCGTGGGTCCGGAGCGCGCCAGTGTCCAGCAGACAGGCCGAGTTCCTCTCCACAGCTGAGAGCGCGTCCTTCTGCTCCGCGCGATGCGCTGCCTGGCTCCTCTCCCTCCCTGTGCGCGCGCTCCCACTCTCTCTCTCTCTCTCTTCACGCTGCAGCGCAGCACGCGCTCAAGTCCTGTTTCTGTTGTGAGAGGAGGTCATCACCAAGTTGCCCTTTTGTCAAAACCCAAGCAAAAAACTGTCAGGCAAAATAATAACAAACCGCCGGGTTGAACCATAATCGCCTCCTAAAATAATGCACTCTATTTTACAGGATTAATTGTCAACATTTATATCACACAATAGTTATTGGTTTCATCACATTTTTTTTTACTCTATTTGCTTATTCGTGTACAAACCAGGTCTGGGTAAAAACATTAAAGATCCACTCCGATGAAAATTGCGTTTTTTGTGTTTTTAATCTGCTCTTGTGCCATTTTTCTGATGGTGGACTACACATATTAAGAAAATTAAGATGATAATTACATTTCTGTAGTTAGTTTGAAAAAGTTTGTAACTGTGGAGCTACTACAACAATAAGCCATTTGTTCCATTCTGATGCATCCACTTGTACACAATAAGTCCATGTACATCATTTTCCATGTCTGAGCTGGCATCAGGCTCAACGTTGTACGACTGGATAACTCCAATATTGCTCACCCTTTTTGCAAGCTAGCAGGAGAGCGTGTAAACAAAGGGATGATGGGAAATGAAAAAGGCTTACTCTGCACCAGTTCCGCCCGCAACTCAGAGGCAAATTTCTGATGACTTGCCGCTTTGCAAACACTACGGCCTAGAAAACAACACAGGGTTTTTGGATTTTGGCTAAAAACTGCATAAAGTGCAAAGACCACTGGGAGAACACTTCTAGAGTAGATCAAAAGAATCGGCATGGGACTTTATTCAGAAATGAACATTCAACAGCAAAAATATTGTGGTAAAATAAAAATAAAAACTTGGCTGAGGCAAGACAAGAAACAACTTAAGATAACTATTACTTTGTAAACTTTGACAATTTATTTTAGAGGAATGCCTCACAAACCAGGAATCTGTGGAGAGAAATTAGTATCAGTCCAATTTGTGCGTGCGTAATTTTGATTCATGCATAACTTAAGATTTGTGCGTGCGTAATTCTTGATTTGTAACTCATAAACCATGACCACTGGTCACCAGTCACGGGGATAGCAGGTGCCGCTGCCCGGTGGAACATTCTATAAAGTCGCAGATCGAACGGGCCGGTGGGCTGATCAACTCTTTCCGCTCTGTGGGTTCACGTTCGCCGCGGAGAACCTCCGCCGTGAGACCAGACCAGAGCGGGGACGTCTCCCCGCGGGGACGGTTACCTGCTCGGGAGAGAGCCCCGTGTCTGAGGCGCTGTCGGGGGCGAGGCTGCAGAGATGAACTGTTTAATTCTGGAAAATGTTTTTATTTTTAAAGGAAAAGTGTAATAAAACCCAAAATTCTGACTTTTTTATATTAATTAGCCGGCACATCTGTTCTAGAAAGCTGGAAAATGTCAAGTTTCACCAGATTTTATTCACCGTCTAAGTTCAGAGCGGCTGATAAGAAAACTCTGATGACCCAGCATTGCAGTAGCATTTAAACGCATCACTTACGCACGAATCTGGGAGACGTGAAAAGAGTCTCAAATCAGATTTGTGTGTAAATGTGGTTTTGTGTGTGCGTAACCAGTGATTTGTGCATATTTTTTTAAAGATTTGTGCGTGTAGTTAGTTTCAAGCTGTCGTAATTTGAAGTTGTGCATGTGTAAATTGTACTTTGTATTTTTTAATATTTTGTAATTTTTGAACTCATGCACAAAATGTATTTTATGAGTTACAAATCAAGAATTACGCACGCACAAATGCAAAGTTACGCACAAATCAAGAATTATGCACGCACAAACCTAAAGTTACGCACAAATCAAGAATTATGCACGCACAAACCTAAGGTTACGCACAAATCAAGAATTATGCATGCACAAATCTAAAAGTCATGCACAAATCAAAATTACACACGCACAAATTAGACTGATACTAATTTCTCTCCATAGAAACCAGCCTGATCTTTCTTGTGGCAAAAGTAGGGAGGACTCCAACCTTGTTTTTTTTTTTTTTTTAAATTTCCCCCAGATTTGGAGGCCAGCAAGATCTCAAATGGATGCACACTCTTCAGCAGAGTAACTCATCCAGCTGATGTGACCGGCAGTAACTTTTGATGACACCAGGGCAGACTGAGGGCGAGGCAGGGCACAGGAGTGGACGTCTGCTGGGAGATATAAACCAGAGGTTTTTATTCCCTACTGATATTTCATCAGTCCACCTGATGTGACCTATCTAATGTTACCCCGTGCCATCTCTCTTTCATTGCTCCCGGTGCATGTGCCATATAGGTGGATTCGGTAAAGAGCACGAGAAGCTCAGGTTTGCAAAAGTCCTAATCACAGAAAGACACTAAAAGCTTTAAAAAACATTTGTATTTTGTGTTTTTTTCTAATAATACTTGTTGCACATTAAACAAAATACATTACATTTCATTAAAAAAGCTCTTTGTTTCCCTTGAAATCATATCTAACATGCATTTGTTGGAGGCAGTGTTCAATAAATCCCTGTCTGTGGAGCGTTGTTGTCAATGATAGTTTGATTGCAACTGGCTGCAGAACTTTATCTTTGTCTCCTGCAGCCTGCAGGTTGTCTAGGCAGTGTTGAGACATGATTTCCCATCCTATGACGTCTCCCCTTGTTCTGTTTCGCCAAAGGAGAAGCAAAATCTAAGAGGTTAAATTAGCCACATTTATTTGAAGATGGAGAAGACCTGGACACCATGTTCTCTGCAGCATCCCACAGGGTCTGTCACATGGTCTGACCCAATCCCCCATTTGCTCCTTGAACATATAAACTTAAAACAATAAACTTCGTAGAAAAGCAAAATAAGCTATTTAAAATATAAAAAGTATTGGAAAAACAAGAAAAATAAAAAGCATGTAAACAAAAAGCAGTAATTGATGTCAAATATATGCATGAAAATGAAATGTATACCAAATTGTTTTAGGAAAATATATGATAAGCTTTTATGAAAATAAAATCCTACAACAGAGAGCCTTCAGATATTTCCTCCTGCAAACATTGACATCAAATCTGTAAAAAGCTATTTACGGCACCTCAGTGCTGACAGGGGGAGGAAAAGGTGTTTGGATGGTATTATCTTTCTGGGACATTCATGGCTTTTATCTCACACTCCCTATTATATGGAACTATGCCTTTAATTTGAAGGAGGTGTACTGAAACCCATTCCAAACAAGACTGCAAATTGGTTTTCAGGGATGCCAGGTTAAAGCTGCCGTATCGGACATGCCGTATCAAGGTCAGGTATATGATTCTTAGAGGAGATGTCTACTGACCGATGTGACAGGATGTACTCAGTCCACAATAATATCCTCCTAACAACTTTTTAAAAGGAAAATGAGCATACACTTCAATAGATTTAGATGTGTTTCCTATAAGCAACGTTACAACTGCAGTATAAAAGAAAAATCAACCAAAAATCACAGGCTTTTGTAATGTTCTGTTTTCAGATTATTTAAATCCTTTCCTACAATCATTGTCACCTCAGGTCCAAGTTTTTCAATGCCACATTGTCCTGTTAATTTACCTTAATTTTGGTTCTCATTCTGAACACAATGTTTACAAATGTTGAAATGTCAATGGAGTTGAATAAATGTCATAAATGTGATGACTGAAGCCAGATGAAAACACCAAACCATGGCTATGTGGAAATTCCTTCCCTGCTCCGTAACTACAAGTGGTGAGGATTAATGGAATAATTTATTCATCCAACCAGATCAATCTGTCTGAAGCAAGTTGTTGATCTAAACAAATCAAATCGACCTATACATTATATAAAAAAAATCAAAATAAAAGAAATCTAGTATATCAACATTGTAAAAATAGCATTTTGATTTAGGCATGATTGGTATATTTCATTATAATGTAAGAGCGTCTAAGTGCATCACAGTGAACAACACACATGTGATGCTGCAAAAAAAAATTCAGCCCATCATTACAGTCCAATGTGTGGAAACACTGAATTTTACAAAGACATGGGACCATACAGTGTGGTAGAGTGTTCTCATAATGTCCTTTAGTATTATTTTGATGTGGAAAAACGTGTTTCTTATTTACTTGCTTTTTTTGTACACATACAGTATTTAATTGACACTTGATTATCTCTTGTAGAAAAACGAGCCTGGTTCATCAGTGTTGGTTTCCTCTGGCTCGTCTGTTCCCTCTGTCATGACTTTGCCGCCTAAATGGCTCCCCTGAATCATGTCTGCGGACCATCAGACTCATTCATGTAACTTTCCTCTCTGACTGCTCTCAGTAGTGTCAGCTTGCGGAGAAGCTTGTTTTCCACCTGTGAAATTGTGCATGAGCCTACAGAAAGTCGGGGGTGCATGACTCGGGAGGTTCTGGGTGACCACATGAGAGCAGCATGTGGAATGTGTCGTGATTGTTCAGTGGATGGCCTCTGAGACAGTCGTGTCAGTGTAGGCACAGATTATTTTTTTATAAGCGTACGTTCAGTCTCACCTAACTGTTACACGATCCCATCTGATCCTCCGTCTATCGGAAAGGCCACCTTTGACCTAAAGGTGCTGCCTCTGTTACCAAACAAGCCTTTTCTCTTTCTGAGATCGATAGACTCAATACCGACGAGTGGAGTTCCGTCCGATTTGTAGATTGTGTGGCCAGGTCGCCTAAGTGCAAAAGCATCATAACTCTCTCTACCTTTTCTTTCCTCTCTTCAGGTCTTGACGTGGACATAATTCTTCGCTGGCCCCAATCTTTAAGGCTGTGACTTTGACGCTCCCTTTTCAATGCATAAACAGAGCCATCATTCTAATGTAATTGAATCAGGAGCACAGTGATCCATCAATCACTCTGCAGTCAGTGCTGAGCTCTGGATCTGTGAGAGTGGGATCTGGGAGGAAATGAATAAAAAGAATAAGTTTTATGATCAATGTGGAGGAAAATGTGGGTGCAATGAAAGATAATTATCCTTTTGTTTTTGTGAGTGTCCACATCAGTCAGCAGGACAAAGGTGGTTTGACTTAAAAGCAATTTTATTCCTTTTGGTCTTTTTTCTTCAAGAAGTTAACATGTCCAAACACACACACCCACCCACCCACACACACACACACACACGCACACACACACACACACACACACACACACAGGCACACACACACGGGTCTGAGTCGGTCTGAGTCACGTTTTTAGGGGAACAACAGTCGCCAGTCATAAGTGAGCTTGTTCAAAGTCCACACCCCTTCCACTGAAAGCGGGCTTTGGAGAAGCTGTCAATCAAACGTTCAAGTACCCCACATGCTTTTACTGAGGCATCTGATCGGTCAGTTTGTAACTTGAATAACTTGCGATAAAGAAAAATATCTTTTAAAAAATTTGGATTTTTAAGGAAGATGTTAAGAAGACAGAATCAGAGCAAGAATGGTTGTGTTGACACATAAAATGACTGAGTTTGTTATTAATTGTTTAAGTTGCTGTCACCAAGCTGACTAAGTAAAAAACATCTATTTTCAGAGTCATCACAATTGTAATTTAATGTTTTTCCTAATGTATTGAGGATTTTCTGCTGTAAGACTTGGGGTTCCTTTATCTGCAGTACCAGGAGAGTTTATTAATCCTTCTTCTGGTTTTAAAATCTTTAGTGGAATACAGAACTTTCTCCCCCTTCTTCTGTTCTCTTCCCACACACCAAATCAAAAAATGCTTCGAATTGTATTTGTTAATTAAGTAGATATAAATATTTTATGATTTGGTTCAAGCTTTTATTAAAAGCATCCTGTCTACTTACAGATCTACAGACACAGCTCATGTAGCAGAATCATGTTAGTATCAACAAACACAAAGGTCAAATATGATGCTCTTGCCCTGAGGAGGTCATTGCGCCATCTTGATGGACACTGCTGAGGAGGAACGCTACTTCTGACTCTGGTCTGACCTCATACCCTGTCACCAGCTCAAACGCAGCCCTGAGCTGGTGAGCCGGTGAAGAACGAAGGGCCGTTTCTGACCTCTCGCGTCAGTGAGTAAATATGGACAACAATGCTGCTGAAAATGAGGCGTGTAATTATGAACATTAATTGGACACTGACTCCTGCAGGGGTGTTCATATTAACATGACATTCATGAAGAAGATCATCAGGACACACATCATGATCATTTGATGCAAGTCTGACACCTGCAGGACTGGAGGGGAAATGCAGTGTTGCTGGACTCTAACATACAGACAGAGGACAAAGTTCAGCTGAACTTTAGAAATGCAGCATGCATCACTTGTAGAAAGAGCAGGTTGCATTTATTTCATTTCATTTTCATTTAACTTCCCCTTTTTTCAATAAAGTCAATAGTTGGTAACCTTCCCCTGTGTGATGCCACCTTCTTGTGCAGCATCAAACTGTCTGCATCAGAGTTCATGAGTCTCAGGTTCTGTCACTCACACGCCAGCATCACCTTTCGCTCTCAAGGCACACACACACACACACACACACACACACACACACACACACACACACAAGAGGTGGAATGAAAATCTGCCAGACATCGAACCTGTTCTGCTCTGAATCCCTTTGGTAACAATTCACCTCACTGGAACAAAGCCTGCAGTCTGACGATGATCCCTCTGTGCTGCCGCCTCTCCTCAGAAACACCATTTAAAGCAAGGCATCCTTTTTCGTAATTGTCCTAATTCTTATTTTTCTGTGAGCAAAAAAAAAAAAAGACAGTTGTTTTTTAGATCCTGTTTGGCTTTACCCACTTTATTTCTACTCCACACTCTGCAGCAAACGAAGTCACACTTTTTGCATCTAATGTGCTTATATTTTCGGAGCCATGTAGCTTTTAAGATAATTTGGAGTAAATAAAACCCGACTGCAGTGAAGCAATAATTTATAAAAAGACAGATTCAGAGAATTCAGAATTAAAACAGCAGGATTTCAGACAGACTAAACCCTGTCCTATTACAGCCACTGACTAATTGTGTGGCTGCATAATTTGGAGGGACCTGTTCAATAATGCAAGGTGAGGTTACACATAAGAAGTCTGATGTAAAACCTTCCCTCGACAAACATGTACTGCAGACTGACCAGGACAGCTTGGAAACTATTCCCTCCTGAAAGAATATGATGATTTTAAGGATTCATTCAGGCATGTCCAAAGTCTGGCCTGTAGGCCAAATGAAACCCCCGTTCAAATTTCTACTGGCCCACAGGCTGCTGTTATAAAATAAATAATTTACGGTCACCCAGCTCACACTAACAACTGTGTGTGCAATTTTTTGATTGTGATTGGCTAAAATACATAATGAACTGTTGTAAACGTGTGGCTAATTGACCATTAGAGCTTTAAAGACCCAGGACATAAAATAATCTAAGATTAAAACTGCGCTTCTGTTTGAAAAAGCTTGGGTTTCTGTGATCAAAATAAGTTAACAGTTTGTGTTACTTTCTTGTTCATATTATTTAAATTTAGAGGTTAACAGTGAGCATTTAATAGTGAATAATATGTAGCATTTCATATAAGCCCAGATTTCATGTTGACAAAAGCTTTTTTTTTTTTTAATCTAGACAGACTTTTACTTTTTTTTTCTTTTCTTTTCTGGTCTTAGATTTAGAAATTGAAAATTATTTTTGTATTATGTAAGAAATGATTTATATTTATCTCGGTTCGATGTGAAGAAAGTATTCCAAAAAAAAGATCCCATTGGAGGGCAAGTTGTTGACCCTCAAACTTTCAGTTAAATAGTTTGGACACCCCTGACTTAAATGAACACAAGATCGTGTTGGAAGGGGGTAAATTTCATGAAAAAATGTACACGGAAATTAAAATACATTTTTGCAATTCTGTAAAAAAAGGTAAAAAATAGTTAAACAAGATAATGTTCTGGTTTCAGGTTTAACTGCTAAAATATATAACCCATTTAAACTTTTATTTGTTCTATTGGCTTTTACACAAGGGCAAAACTAGGCCATTTTATATGGGGGCAGAAGCCTTTGAAAGGGAAGCAAATGAGAACAGCAGATGAAAGAATCAAAAGTACATATTTCTAACTGATTTTATTATTATTTTTGTTTTTTTATCATATAAAAATGTTGTTTTGTCTTTCTGTAATGCTTATGGGAGCTTGTATTCTTGATTTCTTAATCTGTCAATAATAAGGCTAATATAGACTTTAAAAAAATGGAGGGCAAGAGTGGGGCAAAGCTTTTTGCTTGGGGGGGGGGCTCACATAGCCCCGCCCCTGCTTTAACAGACGTTAAAGTTTGACCAGCAGCAGGAGCTAAGCCCCTCCCCTCTCGGGAAGAACCTGCAGCACTTCCTCCTCCTGTCACTCTGTAACTTTCAGCGCGTTGGACGTGTTTCCTGATCCAGGAAAGCGCAGAGGATGGCGGTCCTGGCTGCTAAGCGGGCGGTGTCGGGGTTCTGGTGGTGGCGCAGCTCTGCGCTCGGTTTGCGGGGGGGGGCTCTGGGCCGGAGCGCTGAGGCGAGCGCGCGGCTGCCCGCCCCCGGCGCAGGCCACCGCAGTCTGCGCACAGAGGAACCAGTGGAAGTGGACTTGAAACGGTTAGAGGGCAAAGACGAGGGTGAGGACCCTTTCTTTGTCATCTACATTCACTCTGAGAACACTTCTGGTTCGGTTCTGGTCTCGCTGGAACTTTCATGTTCTATCAATTATCATCAAATATAAAACGTTTTTAAAGGGACAAATCTCTTTTTTTACGCTTGAAACTACATTTATGCTCTCTTAAAAATAACTCAAAAACTATCATACTAATTTCCATTAAAAAAAAAAGTAATAAAGAACCTGGAGTATTTAAAAATATCATATTAAAGGACCACTCCAAAGAGAATCCAGTTTGGGTGTTTTTAACCTGTTCTTGGGGCATTAACTGATGACGTACAGAACAATGCGTTGGAAAAAGCTTGTGGCTGTGACATAGAAGCTACAAGCTCCCCGCTCCGCTCCATTCTGATGGATACGTTTGCAGACGACTTTATTTTCCTCGTCTGGTATCTGGTTCAAATAAAATAAAAATGATCATGTTTTGTATTTTTGCATAAAAGCAACAATAGATGATATTTCCAGATATTTTGCATTGAGCTTTTATTGTGTTAATCTTGTGTTTTGTTTTGTTTTTTGCTGCTCATTCAAATGTTTTCGTTGCATTTATATTATTTCAAGCTGACTGAAGAAAGCCACATCATCACTGTAAGGTTGAAAGCTGCTGTACAACCTGAAGTTTGAATAAAACAAATGAACTTTCTCCTTTTGCTTTGTTTTCTTAGGAATCGTAGAGGTGCTGATGTGCCGACACAAAGCGAGGAATGCGCTCGGCCACATGTTTGTGTCACAGGTGAGATCCCATTTGCAGCTGTTCCACAAATCCATGCACGGACAACAGCCGAGAACTGGCGCGGTGCGTGTTTGCAGATGAGGGAGCTGATGTCCGCCCTGTCCTGTGACTCAGCAGTGCGTGTGGTCATCCTCAGGAGTTTAGTGCCTGGCGTGTTCTGTGCAGGTGAGTGCTTTCTGAGTGGGCACATTTGACACCTGCCTGATGTGAGTGTGTGTTGTGACGTCCGCCCAGGAGCTGACCTGAAAGAAAGAGCGCTGATGAACCACACCGAGTCGGACCTGTTTGTTCACAGCCTGCGGTCCCTCATGACTCAAATTGGTAGAAAGTCAGTTATCGTTAACTCAGGTTAATAAATCAGTTTGTTCAAATCAAATTTCCTTTGTCTAAATGCTTTGCAGCAATGCTGCCCTCGCCGACCATCGCAGCCATTGACGGTGTGGCTCTGGGAGGAGGGCTGGAGATCGCCTTAGCCTGTGACCTCCGCACTGCTGGTGAGTGATGGCATCTCCACTGCTGGACTGGGGGAATCAGAATCAGCAGCATCTTCTCTCCTCCTTCAAGTGATGCTAATCCCACTGGAAGGCCATGTCATGTTCCCTTTGCAGCTGTCACCCATCCAGTCAGATCATATCAGTGGTCAAGTGTAATCAGGACGGTGCAGCAGCCTTCACTTTGGGCCATTTCTGTAAACTGACAGCTCCCTTGTTGTCTCAATAAAGAACAAAAGTGCAGCAAGAAATATTAGACAAAAAAAAGGCAATCAGTTGGCTAAATTAAACTCTTTTCCTTTTAGTTTTATTTTGTGAAGCGAGGAGATGCACTCTGCTTGAACTTTGCTTGCATGTTCTACCAGAGCTCAAATTTGAAGTCACTGCCATTTATAGGCTGTTTTATACATAACAGTAATTTTAGCAGTTTATTTAGAAAAGAAAAGTCTTTAAAGTTCCACTCTGATCATCTTTTGATCTAACTTGAGTGCTGCCAGTGGTTCTTTCTTTATGATGATGGTGTTTTTAGTCAAAACGAAAAACAAATCTGTAGTTTTCTAGGAGATAGTTTCTAGAAATTCACCTCTGAGTTGTGGTGACTGCTGGTCTGGTGCAAGCCTGCCCCACTTCCTGTTATCCATCTGTTTTCACACACTTCCACGAGCTTACAGCCCATCACAACCCCAACCTAACATTGCTTGTGCAACAAGAATAGCGATCAATCTTGGAGCTTTCCAGCCTTACAGTTTAGAGCCAGATGTCAGCTTGGACACATGGATCTATTGGTCTGCAAGTGGATGTATCAGAATGGGTTGGAGCAGGGAGCTTAGCTAATATAATCTTTTTCCAACAGCATTTTTTTCCATCTGCTTCTGATTCACAAAGATTTGAATAAAAGAATACTCAGAAATTCAAATTTAAGCTTAAATTTCTTTATGAATGTCCTCTATTATAAAAAGAAAATGGCACAAGACCGTTTAAAAACACCAAAAACACAATTTTTGGATGAGCTTTAACCCACAAAACTATGACAAAAAAAACCCCAAACAAATAAAGACTACAAGGTCACACAACCTTTAGGGTGAGCGTGGGAAAGGCTGCACAGCTTAAATAGACATACCCTCCAGTTTGAAGCATAAGGGTGGAGGTATCATGCTCCTCTGTGTGCGTTGATACACTTCAAATATGTTGCTAGTAGGTGGAAGACTGAGTTGTCCTAAAAATGTACATTTTTTTTAATGGAAAAGTCAACACAAAGGAATACACAACATGAAATGTTTGCAAAAAACTGAGCCTCATTTGTATGTCATTGCACTAATGCTAATTTCAGTGGATTAGGTTGATTTTTAACTGTCTAAACGTTCTAAACACTGACAGGCATTACTAGTATGAAGAAAAATGTTCCAACTTTTTGATTTGGTCATTTCTGGTGGAATCACCCCCCACCCCCACACCCCCACCCCCCCCCGACAAATTGACATTTGTGGGTTTTTTTGGGCGTTGGGGGTAATGATAGCCATCTGGCCAGCTGTTCATGTAAATGGATCAACACGTGAGCGGTCTATTAGAGGTGGCAGCTCTGCGATTGGTCGAGCGTGGACGAGCTAGGTGAGCAGGTGTTTGCATCTATTGCTATGACAGAGGCATCAGTCAGAGTTTATGCCTTCCCCGGTTTAACGGCACCCGGCAGCACAGACCTTCAAGTGTCCTCTGTGTGTGTTTCAGCATATTCTGCACAGATGGGTCTGATTGAAACGACGCGTGGGCTGCTCCCAGGGGCAGGTAAGACTTACAGGGGTCTTAAAAAAAATGATTTGGCGGGTTTGTTCTATATGTGGAGAGTTCACCTTGACGTGACCTGTCCTGCAGGGGGCAGTCAGCGGCTGCCGCGGACGATCGGCATCACCCTGGCCAAGGAGCTCATATTCACAGGTGGGAGGATTTAGAAACACAGATGTGGCGTCATGCACGAATACGGTATGGTGAGACATCACGTTTTTGTGATCAGGACGCTGCGTGGGGGGGCAGGAAGCCCTGGACATGGGGCTTGTAAACAGAGCTGTGGAACAGAACCAGGCAGGAGACGCAGCCTACAGAGAGACACTCCACCTGGCCAGAGAGATACTGCCTCAAGTACAAAGAAAACACTCTTTTATTGTCCTCTCGCCTCTTCTTCACATGCTGGTTGCTTTTTTCTCCCACCTTCCCTTCTCTTTGCTGCTCTTCTCTCCAGCCATTTGTCATTCCGCATATCTCCACTGTACAAATGCCAGCAGTCAGTGGTCAAGTGAAGAAGTGGTCCACAAATATGAACACTCACAGAGTCACTGATGAGTTTAGAAAAGTAGCAGAGATCAAACTTTCAGTGCCTTTATGGACTTTGGAGATCTTTTTAGTTTTTTACTTTTTTTTTTCCAGCTTCATGTCCAATTTTTCCAAAATCATCAATGTGATTTTAGAGAATCTTTTTTTTTTACACTCTCTCATTGTTAAAGTGTATATTTGATAAACATTACAAATCAAATTTATTTTTTAAATGGAACAACTTGCAGAATCGGTGGCAGATACTTTTTTGTCCGGCTACGTACACACCAGGCATGTGATGCGTGTTCTAGAATGTGCTGAACGCAGGTTCTGAAACACACTTTTGGCATACGGTGTTCACACTGGACTGTTGCTACCAGATACAAGCATTGGAAGAGACTTAGTGCAAAATGTCAAAGCGGTGCAAATCTTGTGCTTTTTGCCCCAGACTTTGTGTCATAGAATTCCGGCCGGGCACAAACTGCAATTATGAATTTCTCCTTCATGAAACAGTTGGCACCTCCGTGAATGAAAAGGGATTCGATCAATACGTCACTACTAAATCCAAGTCTCTGATTTATCTTTAATTGTGCGTTCAGTGGCCACACGGTTTGTACATAGAGCCTGAAAACTGAGTTAAAAACCTGCATGGTCATACATGAACGCAAGAGTTTTGAAGACTGAAGCCTAAAACGTGCATTTACGCTTGTTTACATAGACTTTTCATTGGAGATAGTCCCTTAACCGCACAGTGCCAAGACCAGGCCATCCTTCGATCATCTATCCATATTCCTGCTGAATCCCTGTCAGGGTCACTGGGCTGTTTGAGCCTACCCTGCTACTGTTGGGCTAAGGTGGGATACCCCCAGAATAGGTTGCTAGTCTGTTGCAGGGCCACATCACCTCACATGCACACCTAGGGCTCTAAAATATGCTCTAAAACTTTTGCCAAAAGTGGTGTTTATTCTTCAGCTAATGACAGGCCATATGAGATATGCAATCTTTATGTAAAGTTTTAAGTGTAGCTGGAAAGCTCTCTGACGATCATTCACAAGTAGGAATCTCATCTAAACAATCCTTCCACAGGCTCCTATTGCTGTGCGAATGGCCAAAGAGGCGATGAATAGAGGGATGGAGGTACGTCGAATCCTATGGTCACCTATTTTTGCAATATTTTCAACTTCCATGAAGGTCACGCCCTCCGCCCGTCTCTTCCAGGTTGACATTGGTTCTGCGATGGCCATAGAGAGGATGTGTTACGCCCGGGTGAGTCTTCCAGTGCTGCAAAAAAAAACAAAACATATATTTTTGGTTGAAGAATTTTCTCTCAGGAACTGCCTACCTCTTTTCAGGTCATCCCCACGCGGGACAGACAGGAGGGTATGGCAGCCTTCATCGAGAAGAGGCCCCCACGGTACACGGGGGAATAAATCTGTCAGAGCTCTGTTCCCTCAAACCAGAGGATGGAGGTCAGCTTAAACGCTCAGTGATGACTTTGTTGCTTTTGCGATGATCAAAACAAGCCTGAGCTTTCATTTTTTTATGTAAGATAACGTCAGCACATTTGACCTCATGTGGCTCCTTGCACATTGACTTTGCTACAGTCCACACCATACTTTGGAAGCGTTGAAATGAAAGGCCAAAAAATATCTGTCTTGTTTATGGCAGCATACATTCTTTATTTCAAAAACTGAAAAATGCGACTGAGCAGCAACATGGCACCATCTAAGCCAACACACAGAATGGGACTTTCAAATGTTTCTTTAGCAACCCAACTGGGCTTTTCTGAGGGTCAGAGAAATAAGATCCATCAGGAGCAACAGAAAAAAGGACACATTCTTGATTCCGATCACCTTTTTTGTTACTGACCAGTCAGGGGGCAGATAAACTATTGGATAGCTATAACTAGCAGCAGAAGAGATGACTCCTGAGGCCATCTTTTACAGAGCAGGTAAACTGAGGAGATGCAGGCATGCTTTGCTGATAAAGTACCATTTTGTAGAGTCTGTGCAGATCTTTTGAACTGCAACATCTCCTTTGCCTCCAATAGTAACAGACATTAATAGGAACTTCACACTTGAGGCCACTTTTTGCTTCGTAACAAGGAAAGAATTAGGCGATTAAAATCCTTTTCGTGCAGTGCAGAATAATTGTCCCATGGCTATTATGTACACTTTCCACACAGATGAAGATGCTGCTGCTGCACGGGCATACTCACACACA
>BSAI01000138.1:3098234-3133834 GCA_036245035.1 Adrianichthys oophorus
AAAATGCTTCTAAAAAAAAAAAAAAAACGCGTCTCGGGGTTTTTCCAAAAGAATTTTTACTTTTTTTTTTTTATTTAAAAAAAAAAAAAAAAAAAAAAATTTTTTTTTTTTTTTTTTTTTTGAAGTGCCCTCTGGATTCTCAAACTTTGGAATAGCTGAACACCTTCATAATCTGCCACATGAAGTTGATAGAGTCCAGAAGAAGGATTCAGCAGTACTGCAGACCTGAAGCTGTGGCTTTTAGCAAAGAGTCATAGACACAGGCATTCCTAAAATGAATAAAAATTAGCATTCAGACCTGCATGCTTTATCTGAAAGCGGTTCCATGCACAAGTTTAAAGAGGTCACCTATCGAGACAACCACAGCATTCAACCAAAGGCTCCACGGTCCTGTATTTTTGGGAGGAAAATCCCTTTGACGCCTAACAGGATGAACAAAAACTCAACGTTGAGCTTAACTGACTAAGAGCTTTTCATATCATATGTCTTTAACCATAAGATTTATACACAGATACTTTTGCTTTGAAAGAAACAGAAAATAAATACAGTAAAAGTGTGCAAAGAATTGCAATGTCATTAGTCCGCTGACTTTTGGTGCGTGTTTGTGAACAGGATATGGATTCATTCTGCACGCAAACTCCCTGCACTGTAGTGGCGCCCAGCCCCGCCCCCTTTTCTTGTTCATAGTCCACTTTCTGAAAGAGATACAGAAACACCCATGACCTGCCTGCCTCCCAAATAAAAAGCACTTTCAGAGCACTTTCAGATACATGGGACGGGTCATTGCGGCAGCGGGCGGTGACTCGTGTGTGCTGGTTGGCCTGTGCGGGCTCGGTGGCGTTGCAAGTTCTCCAGGATGCTCCCAGCCAGAAGCCTGACGTCTGTGTGGGTCTGCAGGTGTTTGTGAACATGCTCCAGCTGCTGCAGGCCGCCCTCCTCCAACAGCATGCTGCAGTAGCGAGATGCTGTGGACAAGAGGCCGTGGGATATTGAAAACTGATAAAATATTGTAATAGTTGAGCAAGCAGGCTGAAAAACAGGTACACACTGATAACACCAGAGTATCTTTTTCTATTGAGCACGTCTCACCGTTCTTGCTGCACACATGTTGCATGGCCCAGGCCGCCCACAGTTGCACACCAGGGGTGTGGAAACACTCCAGAAGAGGAAAGAAGGGGTTAAAAGACCTAAAGGGGAACATGTTTAGTTTTAAAAGTCAGAAAAAGGTGTCCATTTCTGAAGATTGTGGTAAAATACGTAAAAATAAACAACTGCTAATTTAAAATCAAAATCAAATTGAATTGATTGACTACGGCCCCTTAATGTGACCAGTCAAACAAGGTGCTGTACAAAAAAAAGCTCCAATATTAAAATAAAATCCTAGATACAGCAGAGCAGGGTCTCGTGCTGTGTCTAATGTCTGGCTATAAAACTATTTTATGAGGTCTTTTTTTCCTAAAGGACATGAAAAATGTCTTCCAAACGCTTATTGGAAGCATCTCCCACAGTTTCAGTGCACAGATTGAAAACACATTCAGCTCAGGGCTTTCTCTTGACCTTTGTACTTCCAGGAGAAGCTGGTCAGCTGACCCGAGGCCCTGGGCCAGGGTGTAGGGAGAGAGAAGCTCAGAGAGGTTTGGAGGTGAAGGATTGTTTCAAGACAATCAACAAACAAAAAAAAAATACAATTAATGCTAAAATTCACAGGCAGTCAATACAGGGAAGTCAGGATTGGGGTGATGTGGTCCCTCTTACACGCTCCGACCAGAAAACGAGCTAAAATGTTCTGGATGAGCTTGAGGGGCAACTGTAGGCGCCAAAATGTAGAGAGTTACAGTAATCCAGTTGAGATGCGGTGAAGGCATAGATTGCCACCTCAAAGGGGTGTTTTGATAAAACTGTCTCACAGAAGAAGCTGAATGTAACCGCAGGGCAAATATGGCAGTCAAGTTTAAACCATTGTTCATTTTTAATCCAGATTTGACACAGAATGTTTTAGATGTGGACCTGGGGGTCCCAGATGTGCTATGAATGGGTCACAGGAGCTGCTTGGGCCATCCCTTCTGTTTTATTCTCATGCAAACGCCGAGGACCATCTAGTCTTTGATGTCTTGTAAACATCACAATAATAAGGATTTTTAGCACAACAATGAAAGGAAACGTGTTTTCTCAGACTGTAGCCCAGAGAAGGAGGTACAAGCAGAACAAAAGAAGTTCCAAAAGAGAGCCCTGCGGAACCTCAAACAACTTTGGAGCAGTTGAAGAAAAACCAAAGCCAGAAATTTTAAAATGTAGTTCTGTTTGGCAATTAAGACAAAAAACAATTGAGTGCATTATCCTAAAGCCTTTTCAAGCCACAACGTCAAATCTTTTGGTTTACAGTAGTTCAGCTGTTTCTTTTTTGATGTTTGAAAAAATATTAAAGTAGAAACAGGAATAAAAATTCATAAAGTCTTCAGTTTATAAAACAATAATAAAACTATTTTACTGATTGGCTACATTTTCTTTTTTTCCTTCTAAAAGTTTTTTTTTAATTATTGACAAAATGACAGCTAGAAATGTGTCTGTGTTAATCCTCAAGCTAATTGTCTGCTATCTTCAACATTTTTCCAAACAAAATAATAAAGTAAATAATCCATATAATAAAGTAAGTAAATAAGTAAAAAAAAATAAATAAATAAAAATGTGCTTGGCCTCGTCAGTTCATTTTTGACACCAACACAAGTGTCACATCAACGGAAAGTAACGCATACAACACAGACGTTGAGTCCTTCGGGCAGCTGTCTGCGTGGTCTCACCTGTATGCCACCATTTCACACTCAGGTGTCGGCCACTTCATGATGACCGCGTGCTGCAGAGACACACAAACAGGGCTCAACACACGTTACGAAAGGTCAAACCAAGTTTTTCATTAGTCGTTTCCTCGTCCTACCAGCTGCTCCAGCAAAGACGAGCGCAGACTGGGCTTGAGCGTCCAGGCCTCCTCTCCACGTGACGTTAGATGTGCGAGGATGCCCGCGGCAAAGTAGCTGACCTCCACCTCCGGACTGTGGAGCAGATTGCTGATGTGGTCTAGAAAGCCTTGCACCATCAGCTCTCCGTGCAGCTCTCCGACCTCAGCAATGTTGTTCTGCACAGTAAGCATTAAAAAAAAGAATCGTTTTTGCTAAACCGATATTAAAAATAATAATACTGAAGAACGGTGAGAACAGTACACTCACCAGAAGACCGAGAACCTTCTGCTGAATAGAAGACTCATTGGGGAAACACTGCAGAGGTGATTGTGGGGGGAGAAGGAACAAAGTGTGGATAAAAAAACCATTAGCGAGTCCAACAGCAATGTGCTTACAAACGAGTGTAGAAACAGGATTGAGTTTGAGACGTCTGCTTTGGGCTGACTCTGAAGCGCCTCCATGTTTGTGCAGATCTCCACATGTACCTCAAGAACTTTAACAAACAGATCCAGCCCCTGGTTCTCGATAAAATGCCGACAGGTTGTGGGTGATTCGTCTGTGAGGTTCCACAGTGCGCTCAGGGTAAACTTCAGAGTTGCATCCACCACACCCTGAGTTGCTTTCTGACGCACAATGTGGAGCAGCTGCTGCAGGCCAAAGAGAGAACTTCATTAAAACTTGTCCTCTTTAATGGATTTTTACTATCCAGAAAGAAAAAAAACCCACCACTCCATCATAGATGAGTAAAGACATACCTTCACTATGAACAGCTCTGCTCCCAGCTGGGCTGTTTGCTCTGTGGACAACTGCAGAAAGCAAGCAGCAGGTTTTTCAATGAGGCTACCGAGTGTAAGTCATGCTTTTTTGCAACATTTAGGCTGGGTGAGGACTTATTTGTGATTTAAAAATACAGCAACAACTTCTACAGGGTAGTGTAGATGTGCGTATTAGTATTTGCTACTGACAGCGAAGCAGAAGAAAAAGCAGGATTTGATCCAGAGCAACACGGAGGAGGAAGAATTCAGCGCATTTCGTGATTTGAAATGTTTCGTGAAGCAACATAAGCATCGGTGGTTTATAGTAGTGAAGTGTGCACATAGTCTATCATCTATTCAGTTATTATGATTTGCCTTTCAAGATGAAATGTTTCGTCTTGTCTAGTAGTTTGAAAAATAAATTTCTCCTAAAAATGCGACTAATTAATGATATTTGTTCTTTATAATGATTTTTTTTTTTTGGCTACTGTTCTTTATACTCTGAAGTGACTTATTGTCTGGAAAATGACAGTACTCAAACATTCAGTGTATTTACAACAGTAAACAACATGAACAGAAACACTAAAGACACCTTAGCAGCTAGAATGGAAATGATAGCCACGGCCATCCTCTGCATGTTCTGGTCTTCATGGTTGCAGAGCCACTGCATCACAAGTTTGGCAGCTTCAAATCTTTGGAAAAAACGGAGAAAAGGGTACGGTAAATCCAGACTCTGACAGATGACATTTATTTACTCTGACATTCATTTTATGATTAAAAAAATCCCGTATTTTACTCTCTTTAAAGGCTTTTGTAAACTTGTTTCAAAGGTGTAAATAAAAACGACACTCAAATCTCGCTTCTCACCGATTAAATGGCACCTCTTGCAGAATGCGATCGCTGCACAGAGACAGAAGGCAGTTCTTCTGAAGCTGCAGAAACAGGAAGGAAGACAGATGATGATATGAAGATTGGAGCTGCCACCACCACAGTCCTGTACCAGCCACATCTGCTCTACATGCTGCTGATTATCTGGACCAAGTGGGTCCAAATTCAGTAAAAAGTATTTCCCTGCATTGTCTAAAGTTGCACTATTTTTAAACGTATTAACTGGAGATGCAATGATTCACTTTTCACACAATAAAGTAGAGTACAGTAAAACTTCAGTGTAAAACTAAATTTGAACCCGACTGGACTATTCAATTACGTTGCATTAAAGACTAACTTATTTATCTGAAAAGTAGTTTTTTTTGGTGTTGCTCCCTGTCTAAAGGCACTATGTAGCTTGATGAATGGTCTCAGAGCTTTGACAGTGTGAGGCTACCTGTTGATGGTTGGGGAAAGTCCTCATGGCCTCAAGAAGAAGCTGAGTGACGGTACTCAACAGTCGGACCGGCAGTCCTGCTGCCAGCTCCTGCTTGGTCAGGTTGAAGACACAGGCGCTGGCTGCCAGCTGGACGTTTAGAGTGGCAGGATGGTTTTTCATACCCAAAACTACAAGCTAAACAGACAAACAAGGAGGTAAACAGATACTCAAAAAAGATCAAAATGACTGAATTCTGAAACTAAATAGTACACATTGTAAAGTTGAAAGAAATTTTAAACATTTGAGGACAAATATATTTGAAGAAAACTTGAACAAAAAAATCTTAAATTGTTGCCAAATGAAAAAAAAAGCTTATTTGTAACAGCTGCTGTTTTGTATATTCAATGTTTTTCTTTATAATTATATAGATATAATTTGGATGCATCCACTTGCAGACAAAAAGATCCATTAACGTCTTCATTTTCCTCGTCTGAGCTGGTATCTGGCTCAAAACTGCACGGCTGCAAAGCTCTGATATTGCTCGCCGTTTTTTTTTTTTGGTACACTAATGTTAGCTTGGGTTTGTGATGTGCTATACCAGGGATGGGCAACTCCAGGCCTCGAGGGCCGCATTCCTGCATGTTTTCCAACATACCACGATCTGGCATGTTCTAATTGGCTGGACACACCTGAAGCAGGTAATCAGTCATGAGTGGGGCTTGGATATCTGGAAATCCTGCACACACTGCGGCCCTCGAGGCCTGGAGTTGCCCATCCCTGTGCTATACGCTAAGGGGATTAGCGCAGCTAACTTTTGCTCCAACAGTCCCGCCCACAAACCAGAATCATATTTCTAAGGAACTTCTGCTGTGCTGCAGAAAATATCTTTGAAAAACCTCACTTTTTGTTTTGTTTTGACTAAAAACGGCATAATCTCAATTAAAAGACCTTTGGGGAAAATTTTACAATAGAAAAAATATATAGTTGGAGTAGGACTTTAAACTGGTCCATTGCTTGAAAAGGTTAGGGACCACTGATGTACAGTTTTCTTCAAGATTATTCCAATATACCACAAAAATCTGCTGAAATAAAGAGTATATTACCTACCTTTAGGATGTCAGGCCTTGGTTTTTCCATAACATGTGTCAGGCTGAACAGATGGAAAAGAGCTTCTCTCACAAAGCCCTCCCTCTCACTGTACCGCCGCAAAGCCTCACAGATCTGAGTCTCGTTCGCTTCGCCCGTTACCTTTTTAGACAACAGGAAGAGCGCCTCAACAAATCCACACCTGGACACTTGTCTCACCAGTGGACATCGACTCCTACCTTTAAATTCCCTCCTCCAGAAAGAAAGTTGGAAAATCCAGCATTTGTGGCGAGAAGTCCCACAAAAGTCATGCCTGGTCTCTCCTCAACAAAGGCTTTCACAGCTGCATCAGTCACCTGTCACAAGCAGGACAGCCTGATTTGTAAGCGTTTTGTTTTGATTGCTCATCACTTCAATGACAGACCCAGAAAATCGTGCAGGCGCACACCTGTTTTCTGCCTGAGACATCCAGAGAAATGAGAGCTGGCAGGATCCCTCGCTGCCCCAGCAGCTGACGAGCAATGTCGGATGTGAACTGTTTGTCATCACTGATGTCCAGGTGCTGCATGCACACAATATGGATCATCAGAACAAACAACAACGCATTTGATAAAAAAAATAAATAAATGAAAATAAAACACACGCCCCTGCGACAGACTGGCGACCGGTCCAGGGGTGTACCCTGCCTTCGCCCATGAGTAGCCGGGTTAGGCTCCGGCAACCCCGTGACCCCGAAAGGGATAAAGCGGATTGGAAAATGAATGAATGAATGAATAAAACACACTGCTATCTTCTCACCTGCAATACATTCAACTGTCCTATGACTCTGAGCAGCTGGGCGGTGCTCATCTCCAGCCTCTTCAGCTGGTGTAACGTCAAGGAGCGCAGCCGCTCCTTCAGGCCCAGCAGTGGGGTCAGGTTAGTGATGGAGGTGTTGGAGAGATCAAGGCTCTCCAGGCGCGGCAAGGAACACACATCAACCAGCCCACAGTCGTAGAAGTCAACATTCGCTAAGGAGAGGGAGCGCAGGCCTTGGAGCGCGCTGAATTGATACCAGATTGGCTCCTCCAGGGAGGACATGGTGAGACCGGTTAGGACAAGACGCTGGAGGGATTCCTGCAGAACGTTGGAAGGAAATGAAATGAAATGCATAACCGGAGAAAAACATAAAATGCTCCCACTTTACCTGACAGTATTTATTGGTGGCCAACCCCTGTAGAATGTCAGGGATTGTTAGGTCTGCGTTGACCCTGGCGGCATCAAGCTCCAGCAGTCTGTGAGGGCACAGGGCTTTCTGGAAGGCCTCTGCAGAGATTCGTGCTGTACGCACACAAGCCCGCCGAAGTCGCAGGTGTTCGCAGTTCCTGAACACTCCCACTGTGCTGTCGTTCAGTAGACCTGAAGTGAAAAACAAAAAAGAGTGATCCAATTTAAAAGCGTTTGCTGTGATCTTTTATGATTCTGCTGTTTTCAGCTAAAATCCCAAAACCTGTGTCGTTTTAGAACGTAATTTCTGCAGAGCGGCAGTAGTTCATTAGAAATTTGCAGCCAAGTTTTGGGAGAGATCATTTAGGCTGAGTAAGCCTTCCCCAACTTACTGTCGTACATTTATTTACACTCTCACCTGCTAGCTTACGGCCCTTCACAACACCAACTTAACATTAGCGGTGCAACAAAAATGGCGAGTAATATTGGAGCTATCTAGCCGAACAGTTTCCATCAGACGAGAAAAACAAAGACATTCACAGATCTAGACGTCTACAAGTGGATGCATCAGAATGGAGAGGAGCAGGGAGCTTGTGGCCCGCCCAGCGTATTTTTTTTCGTCACGAATACAATCTTTTTCCATAGCGTTTTTTGTCTGCTTCCGAATCACAACAATTTGAAAAAAAGAAAAATATTCAGAAATGCTATTTTAATCTTAATTTTCTTTAAATATGCTTTTCATCATGAGTACAATGCTACAAGGACATTTTAAAAACATCAAAAGCACAATATTCATTGGAGTAGGTCTTTAAGGTTTAGTTTTTAGATGTACACAAAGTTCTGTAGTTTTTAAATTAATTATTTAATTTCTAATTTGGATCTGAAAGTGAAACAAAAAATAAGGCTTAAAGCTGTAAATCAGGAAGTTTTGAATTTCAAAAGAAAACAAAAACTATAGTAAATACTATCTCAAAAATGCAGAAATAGTAAAGCAAAATATAAAGAAAATTTTGTTTTAAATAATCATTGTAGTTTTACTTAATAAGAAGTCCTCAAAAAGTGTGTGCGTGGAAGAAAAATAACTTCTTTATACCCATCCACAACACACTAAAAAATTAATGGGATTGCTGGTGTCTTATTTATTTGAAAAATTAATCAGTTTTATTTCACTACTGTCTTTCAATGTCCATTATTTATAACATTGACATCATAGTAATCCACACCAAAACTACCTAATTTCACAAATTAGGTGCCAATAGTCTTCTTTTCTGTATTTCTTAAAGACCATTTACCTATATTTACATTTAAAACAATGGGTGTCTGTGCATTGTTTTAGCTGAGTTCCAAGGGGTTTCCAGAGTTTCCCCTCTTATACTGACATAATTGTCTTTCTCTTTGTTCATCTGACCATTTGAGTTTTAAAACTGATGTTTTTTAAATGTAAAATATACTGGATTGACTTAGCTAAATATGTCAGATTTAAACATTAAAGTTCCACTCTAATCATCTTATTATCTACCGTATTTTTAGATCGTTCCCAGAAGTCTTTCAACACCCCCCCCAAAAGAAAAAACCTGTGTCGTTTTTTTAGGACATAGTTTCTGTGGTAGTAGTATAATCAGAAATGTACCTCTAAGTTGTGGCCAGGACAGTCGGTGCAGAGAAAGCCCACCCCCTATTCCCATCGTACTTTTGTTTACACACTCTCCTGCAAGCTTACAGCCCTCACAACCCCAACCTAACATAAGCGATGCATCAAAAATGGTGAGCAATACTGCAGCTATCCAGCCGCACAGTTTTGAGCTTTCCTCAGACGAGGAAAACGAAGACGTCCATGGATCTTTTTGTCTGCAAGTGGATGCATCAGAATGGACAGGAGCAGGGAGCTTGTGGCCTGCAGATTTTAGCTTCTATGTAACAACTTCAAGCTTTATCAAACTGGGTTGTTTCTTTTGATTCACAACAGTTTAAGTAAAGATATACTCAGAAAGGCAATTTTAAGCTTAATATTATTTATATACGTCCCCACCATCAGAAAATCCCATAAGAGCAGGTTAAAAGCACAATTTTCATTGAACTGGGTCTTTTAATCCTAGTTTTTTTGGCTTTAACGTTGCAATGTTAGCTAAACATTTATTTTTTCAAACAAACATTATGCCTCTGATTTAGCTCCATCTGTTAATGCTTAACTACATCATAATTTTTCTGTATGAGGGATCAGCATCTCTTCAGCAGCTTTACCTTCCATGGCCATCTTGGCCAGCAGCTGGTCTGCCAGCTCCTGCGGAAAGAGCACAGCGTCTCTGAAGCACAGGGAGCCGTCCGGCCGCTTCACACAGAAACAGTCCAGGTGTTGGCTCACGTAGGTGAGGCACAGGTCTGTCAGAGCCGCTGGAGACGCGTCATCCTGGAGACAAAACAAGGAGGCTCACTATTATAGTGGGAATTTACGAGACTGGTGTTTATTTTACACTAAAATAAGACAAACTTACCGTGTTCAAGAAACTAGAGGCCATGGTCAAAATATATATGTTTGTATTTCTATAGTAGGTTTTAGCTTATGTAACTGAGACTGGTGTCTCTTCATCTGCTATATTTATGGCAGCGTTGCCTCGGTCATCCGGAGCGTTAGTTGCTTACAGCCTGGCCGATTTGAGATTAACCTGTTCGGTTAGGCAGTAACTCGACTGTCGCGGAGCGGAGCAGCTAGCTAGCTGACTTGTTGGTGTCTCTGTGGCGAAAAATCGCAGAAGAGCCGGAAGCTGTCAGCTGAGCTGGACTTCATATCGGTATCTTAGCCTAACAACCGAAACTGCGAACACAGAAAAGCAAAGCGGGTAGAGACGCGACGAGCTACTATTTTTTGACTGGAGCAAACAGACAGTAAACAAAGGTCACAACACCGGAAGTACATTAGAAGAAGGCGGGACTACGGAAGCCCGGAAAGGAAGGTTATGAAACAAGTGTGCAAGCGGACGCTTTCATGACAGGGACTACTGCACGCTTCCACGCAGCCTGCTACAGCCGATTTAAGGTGAAGGTCAAGTCTTTGTTACACTTTCCTTCATCAAAGTGGATGCAGCAAGCGTAGCCCCCGTCTCATGTGGTTGTATATGTGACAGAAGTTTCAGTAATGGCTGGACTGATCAATTTCGAGGACGAAAAGGAAGTGAAGCAGTTCTTGGATAACTTAGGAGTGGAATACAGTTTCCAGTGCTACAAAGAGCAGGACTCTGAAGGTAAAAAAATGAATGATTCATTTTAACAACGATTTGATCCATATCATAATTTGTGGTTGACGATATGATGCATAGTCGATGTTGGTTCATTTTGAACGATCCGATTCAAAACTTCAACCAGTGTGACTCAGAGATAAAAACCTGGTACTAAAGAGTGCAGGTGAATTTTTCTAGATTCGTTGTAGTTCTTGCAAGGTAATCAAATTTAAATTAAATATGTGTACAAACAAACAAGTGATCAAGAATGAAAGGCAAATCCATTCACATTTTAGTCTGATTAAATTAAGTCCAGCCCAATGTTGTTTTTCCAATAAAAAACTATTTCTAAGGGAACATCTTTTAGAACATTCTACTACACTGTCTAAACTAATGTAATGATGGCTTGATCATTTTTTGCAGCCATCACGTGTGTTGTCCGCTGTGATGCACTTTTTATGTTATAGTAAAGTAAACCTCCTGTACCTCAATCCAAATTGTATTTTCCAATATCAACAGTGTTTTCTTGCTGTTTAATTCCCTGATGGTTTTTTTAGGGTGTCAAAGACTTGCTGATTATTTGGAAGGAGTGAAGAAAAACTATGAGTCTGCAGCTCAAGTTCTCAAACACAACTGTGAGACCAATGGACACGCAGAGAGCTGCTACAAACTGGGAGCCTATCATGTCACAGGCAAAGGTACCGGGATTCCCACCTTTTTTCTTGTCTACTTCTCTCTTGTTAATCTTATTCTGTATTTTTTTAGCAGATGCATGTCTTTGGCCTGCAAAAACATAAAGCACACAAAATTGTATGAATAAAAAGTAAATGAAAGAGGGATCAGAATGACGTTGCACAATGGTGTAGTGGTAAGCACTCTTGCCTCTCAGTGAGAAGGGCTCTGGTTGAAATCCCATCTGTTTCCTTTCTGTGTGGATTTTGCATTTTCTCCCCAGACATGCATAGGTTTTCTCCAGCTTTCTTCAACAGACTAAAAACTTAATGGTCTTGCCCCAGTTTAGCTAACATAGCTTTTAACTGTTTGTAGCCATTCTAGAGTTGTAAGGTCTAACAAACATTATCTCCTTCATATGTCCAGGTCACTACAGAAACACTGGAGTGACTGTGCTTTTTCCAACGACAGCCTTCAGTTATGGAAAAATATTCCGGTAGAACTCTGCACGACATCAGACCTAAATAGTTTTATGCATCAACTAAAAACTTGCCTTTTTAGAATGGCCTCAAATACTCAGTAGTTGGTGGCATGATATTTTCTTTTGCTCATTTTATTGAATTAATATCTATTTTTGATGTATTTTTATGTTTTTTGTAATTTTATGCTGTTCCTTTTTTATTTTGGTTTTGTTCTTGATCTGCTCAATTTTAAATGATCTTTTTATCTCTTTTTTTATTGTAAAGAACTTTCGTGTTGGTGTTGTAAAATGCTATAGAAATAAAACTGTATTCATTCAAAAACATGGTTCATGGGTTATTTGATTATTCTAAATTGCCCTTAGGTGTAAATGTGTTTGTGTGGCATTGCAACAGATGAGTGACCTGTTCAGGGTTTGCCCTACCTTCATTCAAATTAGCTGGGATAGGCTCCAGCAACCCCACGACCCTAAAAGTGCTTCACCAGGTTAAGAAGATGGATGGGGCTACCAGTTTTTCAGTCAAAGACAGATGTTTTTTTTGCATCTATAAAGGTTTTATCAGCAATTTTAAACTATTTTACTGATATGTTCTATTAAAACAAATAAAACACCTGCAGAGTAATGGCTCATGCTGTAACACTTGCACTGTAGTGCTAAAGTTACATTTCATTTACAGCTAATTTACAGACTTTTTTAGCTTAATAGTTAATTATGAGTTTGCAGCTTGTAACCTAAATATAGGATGTATCTGTTCTAGTGTTTTAAGGTTAGAGGTTCATTCAAAAAGTTTTTTGGCACTAACATCTGTTAACAACCACATGAATCTTTCTGGCAGGTGGTGTCACAGAGTGCCTGAAAACGGCCTACTCCTGCTTTATCCGCTCCTGCGACACTGGAGGAAAGAAGTCTGTAGAAGCCTGTCACAACGTCGGTCTTCTAGCCCACGACGGACGAGCAATGGAAGGAGGGCCCGACCTCGCGGCTGCTCAAAAATACTACGCCAAGGCCTGTGATGGAGGTTTTGCTCCCTCCTGCTTCAACCTCAGCGCCCTATTCATTGAGGGTAATTCCAAAGGGCAGGCACCAGATATGACTCTAGCTTTGAAGTATGCCAACAGAGCCTGCGAGCTCGGCCACGTGTGGGGGTGTGCCAATGCAAGCCGAATGTACAGACTTGGGGATGGCACAGAAAAGGATGAAAAGAAAGCAGAGGAGCTGAAGAATCGAGCGAGGGAGCTGCATGGTTTAGAGAAAGAAAGACAACTTAAATTTGGGGAGTGATTTGAGAGCACTTGTGTATTGATCACGTTTGTTCTTGTTGCATAAATAAAAAGAAAACATAGACATATGGTTGAAAGATTGGTGATTATATTTTTGAATGAACTGGTTGGAATTATTTAGTCTGTGTAGAAAGATTGTGGTAGCTTAATTTATTGTTACTGTTGAACAAATATTTTAAGTTGTAGAGCACAAATCTATTTACATTTGGGTTTAATTTGTTATTTATTTTTAATATGGTTAAGAAATGATACATAAATTTAGTTCATAGTTTTTTTAAGTCATCTAACACTGACTTGTAAAGGATATGGTTTATACGTAAAGATAAGCACAAGAAACCAAATAGTGTCGCATTTTAACTAATTAGAAGTTGATCAGGCAAATGACAAAAAAATGGAAAAATGTTAATTGCTAAAAATGTTTATTTGAAAATTTGACTGTTCTAAAAAGACTAAGGACCTGTAATCAAGTCAATTTCAAGAAATGACACAAATGTTGGGCTTATTGGAGGAAAAACATAAAGTACACTTTTAACAAGGATTCAAAAAACTGTATTTGTTAAAGGGTGATATGCAAGAAAAAACGTTTCCTAAAAATGTTACTAAGATGCAGGAAAGCACTTTTGATAACATCACAAAAAAGGCGATAATCAAAATAAAAAAATGATATGCAAAAATTGGTTACAGAGGTGGAGCATTTAGTGGCTGATTGAATAAGTTGGTGGTAAGCTGTAACAGTTCATTTTAGGATTTCTTTTGTCTCCCTAGTATAAACGATTAAGGAATTTATATAAATCCTTAGTTTAGAGGCACATGTCACAAGGGGTTTTTAGGCAAAAAAAAAATACTGCATTTTCACTGAAACACAAAAAACTCCACAGCACTAAACAAAACACGACAACCTATATATTTCTATATTTGGAAAAAAGTTTGAGTATTGGAATATATAAGAAAAAATGACTTATGTAGATGTTATTTTAATCTATTTTTACTTTTTCTAAATTAAAAATTCTGAGCTCCATTTATCTAATTGTAGACTTTACTTGGTTAAAATGTGTTAATTTCACTGTTTGACCACTAGAGAGAGCCAGAGGCAAACATACAAACTTTGCACCCTTTGCAATCCAAAACTGCGCTTTATTTTGAATTCTTCCTGTACAAAAGAAAAACAGACGAGTATGAATTTTATCTGTTGGAGCGGCAGTCTAGAATTGCAAAAATGTTTGCCATTCAGACTATAATAAAAGACGTGTGTGCGTTAGGACTATGACGGGCCGCCTGGCCCCGTTTTCACCCTGGAAGCTCCGCCCGCTCGCCATGCAGCTTCTCAGTCCTCATTCAAAACAGAACACAGCTGTTGCGAGGAGCAGCGGTCCACTTCTTGTCGGTTAGCTTCTAATGCCCTCTGATGTACACTGGAAATCCAGGCGCAGACAGAGAAAATACGCGCGTTTCGGTGAGTTACAAACCACCAGGAGGGAAACTTTCTAACGACGAGTCCCCATCACCCCCAGCAATCCCGCTTCAACCGTCGAGTTAGCTAGCTAACCTTCTTGGGTGTGTTTGTTTTTAAACACGGGATGCTCCTTCATCAAAGGAAATCAGCCTGTATCGAGAAGGAGGGATTACTGAGATATGACAGAAACTACTAAGTCATCATTTGAGGAGGTCTAGTGCGCACTCTCCGTAGCTGTTGTTTTGGTTTTGTTAGTTTTATTGTCAGCCCACGTGAGAAATGTGTATCAGTTAGCGGTGGAGTTTCTATATAAGGTCGCTGCTAAATCATGTGAGGTAGTGAGCCAAGCTAGTTAGAGAGATTAGTAACCTACTAGTAAAGGGTTTCAGTCAATAGTTAAATTTGGTTTTAAATTGACTTCCAAATTTAACCCGGGTTAAATTCAGTTTTAGCTCCAAAAGGCCACAGAGTTCACGTTGACCCTGTTTGTTCTATTAGCACAGCACAGCTTTAGCAACCATTCCCTCTGCTGGGTCCCTACTCACGCGCCTATATTGGCGGTGAACCCCCGCGGGGGTAACAGCGCCCTAAGCAGGGGTAACCAGTTTTAGGGCGTGGCGTGGATTCACCCACCGAGAAACTCAGCGAAGCAGCCTCGGTTTGTCGGCTTTCTGTGTAGGGGCGAATGCCGAAGAGGGACATGGCTGCTAATTGTGGGGGTCCAGACTCGTCCCGCACAGTGGGTCATTTAACTTTCCACAAAGGAAATCACAGCTTTTGTCTACGTAACGGACGTTTAATCAAACTTTATTGTTTGTACAGCGATGGACAAATTTGAAGTTTTGGAAAACTGGTTAAAGTTTAACAAACGAGCTCAACTTTACTTGGTGGTCAGTGTCTCTGACGATCATTTATTTGCAGAAGTGCTTTTTTTACGGAAGAAAAAGTCCAAACAGCATTTTTTCAGGATGGGGGGGGTAACAGTATGCCCATTCAGGAGGTTTCAACATATTTACATTTGATATATCAAAGTTTATAATAATAATCATGGATTTTTACCTTATTAATTATGATTGACTTTCTAGAAAAGTTTTATTTACATTTTTAACATAAATTACAGGTTGTAATTAGCTTAATATTCTGCTTTTCAGTTGATTGTCATTGCACCATTTTACTGACTGTAGAAATAATATTACTTTAAGACCCACTACATTGATCATTGTGTTTTTAACATATTCTTATGAAATTTTTGTCATGGTGGAAGACTTTTATAAAGAAACTAAGCTTAAAATTGCATTTCTGAGTATTTCTTTATTGAAACTTTTGAATCAGGAACATATGAAAAAAATCGTGCATGAAAAAGCCTGTAGAAACTACACTCGGCCAACCACAAGCTCCCTGCTCTGCTCCATTCCAATGCATCCATTTGTAGACAAAACCATGTATGTCTGTTTTTTCTCATCCCAGCTGCTGGCTAGCTCCAATATTGCTTGCCATTTTTGTAGCACCGGTAATGTTAGCTTTGGGTGGTATGGGCCTGTATGCTAGTAGGAGAGTGTAAACAGAGCGATGATGGGGAATGGGGGCAGGCTTGCTCTTCGCCAACTGTCTTGGCCACAAGTCAGAGGGGAATTTATTATGAACTACTGGAGCGCTGGAGAAACTATGTTTTAGAAAACGACCCAGTTTTTTGTATTGTCTAAAAACAACACAAAGAGAACGCTTTCACAATACATAAAAAAAATAAATAAAAGTGGGACTTTAAATGGAACAATAATCATGTATCAGTTTTGCTTTTTGTATTTTTGGCAGATTTTTTTTTAGCTGTAAAAGAAGGCAGGTCAAGCCTTAATTCAATACTTGGACTGAAGCGTTTTGTTTTTGAAAGTATGTAAAATATTCTTTTATTCAAAACCAGTGACGTGTTGGGTGATGTTAATAACATTCTTGCATTCACATCTGCTCAGTATTTTGCAATGCAGATTTTCTGTCAGCTTTTGAATTAATGCAAACCCTCTCCACTTCGTAGAAAAGAAAAATGCAAAGCGTTTTGTTTTCCTTTTTGCAAAAGACAAAGTCCATGAATATCTAAAGATATCACCATCCATTGTGAGTAAACATGTTTGTGTGTGCTTAAGACAGTCATCACAAACACATCCGTTTTGTTCAAAAACACATTTTTTGCAAGTGTTTTCTGTGACGTTGCTGGCAACACTGCATAAACTCAAGGACTCTTAGGAATGTTCCATTCTATTGATACTTTGTACGGCTGTGTGGGGCTGTTGTTCTCAGCACTTAACATATGACCTAGAGGACACTGGTTCAGGCTCATGACTAACATGCTTGTACAGAGAGGATGTGCTATGGACTGAGGAGGTCTTGTTTATATTCATGTTTTTTGACTCCTGAATTCATGCAAGTATATTTAATGTCACCTAAAACAAAGTTCTGTACAATGTACCACTGCTCTGACTTCCAAGACAGTAACAGGAGTTGAAGTTAGTCGAACTTTTAATTCTTTCCAAATGCTGAAGATGTTCAGTCTTCCAGATGTCAAAGAAAGACTCTCTGTGGAATTTCTCTCGGTTTTCAGTCCAGTTAAAAACCCAAAAAAGGATGTGGAACTAAAACGGTGAACTTTAGGAAAGTGGAAAAGCTATAAGATATGTCAACTTGTGTTGATTCTGTTTTTTGTCCTACATGAAGCTGTTGTGCTTTATGACGAATACAATGATCAGTCACCATGTGCTTTTTGGTGTGATCATCTCTGTTGTTTCTGCAAACCAAAATATCAGGTGTAATATCTGCTGTCTGCAGACATGATGAAGTTAAACAACTGTTATAGCGCAGTTGTTGCATATTTATTTGTATAGCCACCTATATTCATTATAATTATTATCAAATCTTGGGATGCTTGATATTAGGTTTTTGTTAATATTGTATTTGCAGACATTTTCATGCATGTGTTGGTTGGCGCCTGTTTCCACAGTGTAAAACTTAAGAGTTTTATTATGAATTATTTAACACTGATTTAACTTAAAATCTCAATTTGAAATAAAAAAAAGAAACAAATAAAAACGGCAGATTATTTACAGAATGTCTAATTTTAATTCCACTAAAGGCCTAAAGTTTCCTTAACTTAACCCAGTTCATCAAAAACGGAAAAAAATGTTAAGAGAAATTAACAAATAAGCTTCCAACTGTCCAGCAAACCGACTGATTCTATTGGTTCTTGATAACTTTTGTGATTTTTATTTTTTTTTCTCCAAATTATGTTTTTTTTTTTTTAATGCAATGGAAGCTTCAAAATCAAATGGGTTTGTTTTTATTGTTAACCCGTGTGTTCAGGAGCTCCTGTTTACAGGTGTTTCTTTGCCTGTTTGTGAGAACCATTTGAACAAACATTAGCACTTACAGCTTAGCCAGATGTAGTGTGTACCAGTAGTGAGAAGACAGGGATTTAGAAGCCTATCTTTATGGTACCTGTGGGGGTATAAAGTCACAACATGGCCGACATTCTAAAGTTTATTGCAGACACACTAAAGCGTTTGCAGTCCTTGTTGTAATTTGGTCAAAGAAAAACGGTATCACAGAGATTCATCTGCAGACATTTTCATAACTGCCCACAACTACCCTGTAATTCACTTATGTCAATATGATTATTGTGCAGGTATCATCATCCATCTCTTTTTATTTATCTTAGCATGCGTGTAAAACACCATCAAAATGTAGGAAAAGTTATTACTAAAGAGTTAACTTTGTAGAAATGACTTAAATGCAAATGTAGGTTGCAGATTGAAACACATCTCGGTAAATCAGACCTTAAATCCTTCCTGCTATTCAAATTTGAAGAGCTGTTTCCTCTATAAAGCCCTTATTTGGTAAGAACACAAGGCACATGCCACCTCCACCTTGAGGGGTAGGCTAATCCCTGAGACGTATCATGTACGTGGGCCCATCTGTTTGGTGTAAATGCTCTATCTAAGGCCAACAAATGTGATTAGTTGGAGATTACATCTGTGTGTGTGAAATGAAACTCTCCTCTCATAATCAGAGCCTCATGTTTACAAGAGTCTTGGATAAAATACATGGGTTCTGCGTCATTGAGTGGAAACCCCGGCCTTTCTCGGGTCATCACATCATGTCCCCTGCAGTTTATGTAATATATTAACAGAGCTGCATGGATGTGTGTCTCATGTTAGATTGTAGCTGGTAATAAGCAGACATCTTGCAGGCTCATCCTGATTCCATCTGTATCCTTGAAGCGTTTTGCTGCGTTTGGAGCTTTTTTTTTCCCTCTGTCACCTCCAAATAGTGCGGTTGCTCAGTTGCCAGGGTAACTTTATGCATCCGTCTGGCACGTCAGTTCAGCACAGATGGAGCTGCGAAGTCACATGTCATCGCAATCTTCCTCTGATGCCTCCCTGTCTTTGGTTCAGTCACTACAGTGGCAGTTTGGTGCTCTGTTCTCTTCTATATGTTGACTCCACAAAAGCAGCCCAACATGAGTGTTCGACATTAGACATGTTCTTTTGAAACCGCCAATGATAATGTTCTGCCCAATTGTGGGTCAGATAAAGGCCCACTAAGGTGCTTCTAATGTTGCTTCCTGAAGTAGGTGTTGTGGATACAAGCCGGCTGGCAGCTGATTAGCTGAGCATGTGCATGACTGTGTGCAAATGTGCAAGGAGACAAAAGACAAGAGTAATGCATGATTTCACTTCAGAAATCGCAGAGGAGGAAACCAAATTTTAGTGTTTACTTCGGAAAGTTTTTATTTTTTTGCGTGTAATACAGAGAACCACTTTTGAGGAAGTAATGCCAAAATGTCTGCAGGCACTTTCCATGTGGTTCCTGCTGTGTTGTAATCACAGCTTTTGTGTAGAAGTAGCAGACAGAGGCAGGACACAGTGTTGTCACAGAGAGTACATTAAGAACTATGGGCAAATCTTTCAAAGGCGTACCCGCTCTAAACGTGGCACAAGTTGGCATGCAGAATTTGAAAGAAGTCTGGAGCTTTCAGCCTGATCTTTAAGGCCTGATGTCTGTTTCATGCATGACAGATTACAGTCATGAGCTGCTTTTCTCTTGAATTCTCTTCTTTTCCAGTTTTTTTTTTGAGGATGTGAGGCAGCTTCAGTCAACTCTTATATCATTCTTCCAACTATCAGCACACTCAACGTTTTATGTGACATACATTTCTTTTGGTACTCTACAAACTTCTTCTCCTTCTGCCCTGGTTTCCGGTCTTGTACTTTCTTGACATTTGTGATTACGTATTACCAAATTCTTGATTTTAAACTTCACAAGTTGCTGTATTACAGATTTTGCTACAGTTATAAGTCGGAGTTGATTAGACAAACAAACTTCTAGTAGTTTACAGCAAAATGATGCTTTGTTGTAAACTGATCTTCTAATTCAGAAATCAAATCTATCCTGATCAAATTTAATTGCTCTTTGCTGTGACTGCCTTTCGTTCTGCAGAAAAACATGAGCTGGTGTTTGTGCTGTTCTCTTTTGCCTTCTCAGCCTCTGTGTTGTCAATAGGGAACTGAAAGCGCAATTTGAGAAATGACTGTTCCACAAATCACCACATCTGTAATTAAATTGATTTGATATATGTCTATTTCAAATTGCATCATAAAAAAAACTATGTAGAGGTGACTTATGCACCCAAATATGAGTTTACCAGATGGGTGCTGCGGGTATTTGGGTTGTCTGGGTCCATGGAGGGTCGTTGAGAGGTCGGGGCACATCTTAAGGTGAGCACAGAGGTATTTTGACTTTTCCTTGCGGCTTGTACGGCCGCCCCAAGGGACATTGTTGAAAATGAAGTGTGCGATTGTTGTATGTGTGTGTGTGGTAAGTGTATCGTAAAGTATCCGTAAGGCTAATGTAAGTTGCTTGTACTTATGACGTACGGGTGATGCTGTTGTATGATGCCCTTACACTACACTCTAGCTGTAAGGACAGCTAGAGTGTTGCTGTGAGCACTTGCCCCTTTCTGACCCCACACAAATGCCACATGAGTTGTGCATTTGTAATATGCAAGTGGCTGTTGGACGCCCATACAAGATACCCTCTGATTGTCTAATTTCTTTATTTCTAACAATCAGGCTGCACGCAAGTATTATGTGAACAGCACACACCACCCCTTGAGCAGTCAGCAGGATTGGGAGATAAAAAAATGGAAAAATCCGTATGACACACCTGTGTGCCACCTGCTTCACCCTCACTTATTCTTGTATGTTGTATAAATGTTCGCTATGACTTGTCTATTGCTGCATGCCTGTAGAAGCACATTTATATTAACTATTCATTATTCCATCAATCAATTTGACTGTTGTGGGATCAATTAAAGTTCTATTCTATTGTTCACTCTATGGACTCACCGAGCAGTCTATGACCTTGCTATTTTGTTTGCCCATTAGCTTGCGAAGATACAACTATTTAGATTTACCTTTAAGAGCAGTTGTGATTAAGGTGAAAGGTGTTTAGAAAACAATAGTTGCCCCTGAGATCTGGAGAACAACATTCTCTGAAATCTTCTGATTCATAAATTACATAAAAAAATTAGATACATTAGATACATTAAATTAAACCAAATGTTCAAATTTCACATTAAAATGTCAATGGAGGTTCTCATCCAGGTGACGGTATCTTGAAGTTGAATCACGGTGAATCAACAATGCCGATTCGACTTCAAGTTCACATTGAAATGTTATGTAAAAATATACTGAAGAGATATTCAGAGTTGGCCGAATACAAAATATAAATCAAGTGGCACAGTTTCTGGTTCCTTGCCAAAAATATTACAACCCAGGTAGAAGTAGTGAGAGTTTCGAGAGCTGCCAATCCTTCAACCATTTGGTCTGCAGAGGTGAGTGACGATGGTGTATGCTGACGAACACTGATTACAGTAGTGCAGCTAAAGTCGCAAGTTGTTTTTTCTTGCATTTCCTCCACTCAATGTGGTTAAGACTCACTTCACTCAGATTGTAGACCTGATAGAACTAGTTTTTATAATAAAAGTTGCACCAAACTACACGTTTTACAAAATGCCACCTGTCAGTTCTTAACCAAAAGAGGATTTTGTTACATCAAGCAGTCTGAGTTTGGTAACTCAAAACTTGACTTAAATTATTTGAACTTGCAGCTCAGGCTTGTAAGAAACTTCATAATTTATTTTCTCTCAATTTCCGCCTATTGCACATTAAAGACAACTTAAAGAAGCCCCTTTCACTCTTTCGAAAGGTCAGATCCACTGTCTCTCGACTGTATTAAGATAGTATCTATCAAAAGTTGCATGATTGCTCCACTACGCTGCATCAGTGTGTGTACACTGTATGTAGAGTAAACTCTCTTGAGACTGTTGTGCCCTTCTGTTCTGCGAGTGAAAATGAAGGGAGTATAAACATGCAGGCGCCTCACCCTTCCACTTCCCCGCCGATTGTCCTGATCAGTCAGCCTGTATCAGTTCTGACAGAAAGTCTTTGCGACTCCCACAGGCTCATCTATCTGTCTGAAACTTTGAGTGGTTTGGCGGGAGCACAAAACCAAAAACTGGGCGTTGGATTTGTCATGGAAACTTCTAAACTCTGTCTTGAATTCAGCCGAGGACAACACATCATGAACGGACAACTACGACTCCATCGCATTCCCCTCTTTGAGCTGCTTCCTTTTGCTTCCTTTTTACAGATGTGAATGAACTTTGTTGAGCCTAAGCACACTGAATGAAACCTTTTATCTTCCTGTCCATTCTTTTGACCACAGAGCAGCTTTTTGAAGATCCAAGGACGAGTCACGTCTTAGACGTTTCTGTGTCCCATCTGAAAGAATCCTTTTCAGAGCTGTGAGACTGAACTTCCTGTCTCCTCTGTTGGCTTTTCCCATAGGTTTCAGTCTAGACTTGCAGATACAGACTTGTATGCACATGTATGCAATTGCACTCGACATCACCAATTGTTTATGTGAGGGCCAAGTGTGCATACCAGTTTTTTTTATAGACAATTTTAGCTTCATGAAGATGTTTGCATTTTTTCTAAATGTTGCATATTTTTTAAAAAACACATGAATACATTTTGTCAATTCAAATGCAAAGGGGAGGGTAACATTGCTGTTGGGTAGATCTTTCCTATTTTTAGTCAAGCGATGCATGTTTAGTAGCAAATGGATCTCATTTGCTGCAGTCCTTAGAGAGAATAGAGGCTCGAGCAAGTGTAAAGCAGCCTCGGCACTCTGCTGCTTCTGTGACTGCATCAACACTCGTTATGGCCCCTGGCCACGCCGTTCCATCGAGGAGGATTAGGAAAAAGAGGGTGTGAGGGTCTCTTTCAGAGGAGAAGAGGGGGTGGAGATGGAAAGGATACAGCTGTTTCTCGACTCTCAGCTGTTGCCGTGCAAGTCCAGTTTGTCCTATTCTGTTCACACACACCCAGACTCACAGAAGTACACAGTGTAACGTGTTCCTGCCTAAGAGGAGGATGAAAGAATCATTGTTTTCTGGCTGCTATCTGGTGGGATTCATAACTACTGTCCAGTTTTAGTAAGAAAGACAGACAAGGCCGAATCAGTGAAATCAAAGCTGCTCTTTTTCTCCTTGGCTTTTTTGTTTTACCCTGTTATATGTGATTTCTCCTTCATCCTCATCTTTGTTTCTTCCTTGCGACGTCTGACTTTGTTTCCTCTCAGAGCCAACAGCTGGTTATCCTTGTTCTTTTTTGGGGAAAGTACCGTATTTTCAGGAGTACAAGTCGCAGAAGCCATGCAATATGAAGAGGAAAAAAACTTGAGCTGTTAACGTTAATGCATTAACGAATGCAATTAAATAAAAACAATTAATATGTTATTATTTATTAATGCAGATTAATTACACGTCAGAAGCGACGGTCTTCCGCCTAGAGTCAAGCATTATTCCTCTAACATCATGGTCACCTACAAAATAAATAAACATTCAATCAATTTTTAGTACTTTATTTTTGTTATTTTTTAGGGTTTTGCATTAGTTTAGGGAGATAGTTTACCTCTTACCGCTTTTTTTTGTTCAGAAGATGAAGCAGAAATTAGTTTTGAAGAAGCCTGCACAGTGATATAGAAAATGTAGGCTTTGTGACAAGTATTTGTAAAGAGGTTTTTTTAATCTCAGTCGAACTTCTCGGTTAAATAAAAAAAGAAAAAAACTACTTTTTAAGTTATGCATCAACACCCAGCAGCCAATCAGATTTGAGTATTCCCGCGGACCATTTAAAGTGCAGAAACGGAATGTTAGTTTCTTATGGCTCTACATCAGCATTTTTATTCTCTTGGAGTGATATTGCAGACATAAACGTCTTTACAGTTCTGCTTATCTTATTGTTGATGTTTTTTGTGCACAGAAATTACATTTCTGAGATATCTGATTTAACATTTTACAAATTAAAGCACTTTAGACAATGAAAATGATGGAAAAATGTTCTCTGGCCTTTTTTTGTTCAAAAGATTTACCTAGGAAATTGTGATTTATTATCGTGACCATTAATCGTGAATAATCACAATCCAAAAATGTGATTAATCGATTTTTAAAAATTGATTGACAACACAAAAAAACCCACAAACGAAGCTCAGTACAGCTTACGAAGCTCAGCGGCATAAGTACAACGCTTCTGAACAAATCTGCCAAGCCCGGTACAATACTAAGTTCACTCTGCATGTAATTCACACATCAAATTCACGCCTGCTGCCTCTTTTTCAACACTGGTCAAATTGGATACTCAATGCATTCTAATAATGTGTTCATAAACTAAATGCTCAGAGCATGTGTGGGAGGAACCACGTCAAGTTTTTAAGCCTCATCGCTATATGGAAACATTGACTATATGCCATTTACAATGCACAGAAGGCACGGATTACGTTGAGAGAGCGGGTTTATTTATTTCAAAGAGCTCTACAATCGGTAAACATGTCTCCATGTCTGGGCTTCATGAGATCATTTAGTCTTTTTTTTTTAACAGTTATCTTTACCTTCTAATGCAGGAGCTCCGTCTGACGCTTTCTGTGGTACTTCCATGTCTCTGTAAACCAGTTTGGTGACTTTGTGTCCCACATTAATCCGAGGCACGAAAAAAAAATAAAAATAAGAATAATAACATCTCAATGCATATATGAAAAATATGTTCAAGTTCAGGAGGAGAACGATCAAATCCTCCTCCACGTTTGTTTTGGATGGCGCTTCTTATGCGTTGGTGTCAGTAACAAATACTGATACACTTTCACAGTTCCCTTTAGCGGTTGTTAGTGGAACACACTTCTAAAGGGCAACTAGTTGCTAAGTGGAAAAGTAAAAAATATGAACCAGTTATTTATTTTTGAGCCATATGTATTTATTTTAAAATCACATAGGTCGCTCCTGAGTATAAGTCGCACCCCTGGCCTAACTATGCAAAAATCCACGACTTATACTCAT
The DNA here is from genome assembly GCA_036245035.1 of Adrianichthys oophorus. Classification (NCBI taxonomy): domain Eukaryota; kingdom Metazoa; phylum Chordata; class Actinopteri; order Beloniformes; family Adrianichthyidae; genus Adrianichthys; species Adrianichthys oophorus. The sequence goes on from BSAI01000138.1 coordinate 3,123,084, forward strand.
AAGAATAAGGAAAATAGTCTTTTTTCTTTTCTTTTTTTTCTTTTGCACTGATGCTTAACACTGATGTGAAAACCCAACCAGAATCACTGTTTGTTCACCTCCTTGTCTGGAGATTACTCCTTTTTTTTGAGCATTATGCATAATTTCCAATTGTTTTTTTCTGTTTTGAGCTGGTCTGGATGCAGACCTGTGCCATGCCAGGGGAAGTCAGGCATGTAGTAACCTGTCTTTGTCTGTGACTGAAAGCATGTGTTTAGCTGTTGTCTCAGTCTTGCTCAGTAAGCAGGTTGCGTGACTAGAATTTTGTGCAAAAACTTGTTCAACATGGTAAAGGGAAGACCACTGGGTTTTAATGTCCAATTTTGTTACTCTATTCAAATTTGCAGAGAGGGTGCAGTTTCATTCATTTATGTGGAGAAGAGGTAATGTGTTGCTTTCGTCACTTGAGCTATGTCCAGAATTTCCCTTAATTCCATAAAAAAACAATTTGAACCAAAACTCTTTGCAACCTAGTGCAAGAGGGGAAAACCTCCCACAGGGTGAGTATTCCTAACTAATTGTATCTGAGATTAAACAAGTGATTTACAGCACAAAAGTAAAGTGTGTTTTTGTCTCTGATGGGACCCATTCCATACACCCTTTGTTTAAGTCTCATCCTTATCCAGTTTCCTTTGTCTGTTTATTCAGTTTGTCATGTCTAGAAAGAAAGTATTGTTCACCAGAGTTGTTTTTTGTTGGATTGCCACATGTAGTTTTTGTTTAAAAACGTAAAAAAAAAAAGAAGAAGAAAAAAGTTGCAAGTTGCAGCCTGAGCAAGTGTTTCTGGGAAATGTGTACCGGTATATTTTTTTGTAGAGATTATTTTTCCCTCTTTGGTTGTATGCGTTTAATGCTTCAATAACTTTGTAAATTCTAATGAATTTCTGTTTAACTGGAAAATCGACTCATTATAAGTTGTTCATTCTTTTAGTGGATAAGAGCAAACACAAAGAAACACATTCTTATATTGCACTGCTAGTGTTGGGTTGGGGTTTAGATGGGCTGTAAGATAGCGGGTGAGAGTGTAAACAAAGGGATGATGGGACGTCAAGGTAGGCTTACCCTGTGTCAATGGTTCTGCCTACAACTCAGAGGTGAATTTCTGATTAACTACTGCTACTCTGCAGAAACTATGCTCTAGAAAATGACACAAGTTTTTGATTTAGGCTAAAAACTGTACAATCATAATGAAAACTGGGAAGCCTTTTAAAATGAATCAAAATATGATCACAGTGGGACTTTCAACAGGTATCCACACTCGGAGTGTATACATGTGCTAAAAACATGTGCTGCATTGTCGTAGTATGAACATTTAAAATACTCCTGCCCATTTAAACCACTTTGTGGAAGCTGAAAACGGGTTTCTCCAACAGTGTTCTGAAAAAAAGTAGAACTGCAGACAGGAAGCAACATTTATGTCTTCTGTATTTTAGATTAACGGTAGAATGTTAAAAAGCTCTATTTAAGGACTGGAATTCTGAGCACTTTTCTCTTTGGAACTGTGACTGTGACTTTTTGTTTTTGCCTTGGTGCTAGCAACTATCAATTCAAGTGTTTCATGACTTTAATAACAGTTCAGTGTTTCTCCTTTAGGTGATATTTTCATAAGATTGAAGGTCAGAAACTGTGCAGCCTTTCATCTTGAAGCATATCACTTCATCAAACATGGTTGTTAAACAGAGCCGCCAAGTTTGGTTTTCCTTATCCTTTTGTTTCGGTTCAAAGGGTCTTCTGCCAATTATTGCTAGCATATCCCATCATTAAAGCTTTCCAGCTGAACACGTCTAACAGGTGTTTTTAAGCAGAAAATGGCTCAAATGTGACACTAGGAAGGTTCTGAAAGAAAAATATCCCAAATTTTAGACTGGACAGGTGGGGTAAATAAAGACTCCCTACTTTGAATCTGTTTTGTGTCTTCATGCTCGTTGAGCAATCATTGAACTGCTCGCCTGTCCAAGTTAGATCTCTCATGTTAACAGTGGACCGCCGTTCCACTTTTAACCCACTCACTCTGCTTTATCTCGTTGACATACTTGGGCATTCTTTATCTTTTCTCCTTGTTGCATTTTATCTATCACATCTAACATGCACTCCTGATTGCAGCCTTAGGGAGTCTTGCTTAGTTTCCATTCGATTATTTAATAACTGTGTGTAAGACTTGTGCCAATCCACAGAGATTCATAGAGGAAGACATAGAGATCATATCAGTTTCCTCTAAACATTACTGCTCTGACTGACTGCTCTGTTGCCCTCTATTGTTGGTGCGCCCTCCCCTCGGTAATAGTCCGTGCAGGGAATGACCACAAACAGTGCTGCTGCCAGCACCGCATTTCCTTTGCTTTTCTCCCACTCATCTGTCGTCACTCGGTTAGTCACCCAGACCTCAGGAGTAGAGTTTTACTTGGGTTAGGACGCCTGCTTTTTTTCGCGCTTGGGCCACAAATCAGGCAAAGGTGGCACACAGAAGCAAAAACATGCATGTGCTCGGACTGCACCATGGCAGCCTTCTGCAAGGTCCTGGCACTTGCTGCTCACGAGTTTGGCACCAGGTCCTCTTTCTGGTTTATTTGAAAGATAACCAGAAAGTCATTTTCAGACCAGCTGGTGATTTTTGTTAGATGCCAGCACTCATACTGTTGTTGTATGCAATTAATTCAATGACTGTAGATTACATGTGGTCATGCATGATCTTTTCATGTCTGTTATCATTTTAAATGTATCCAATTTTTGCATGCATATACCACTGACCAAGGAAGCTTAAATTCATTATCCACGTAAATTCTGAGCTAAAAAATAAGAATGTCAGACCTAAAATAAGTAGTCTGTTCAAAAATAAAAACGCACATTAGACATTAAAGAAAACTGCTTCCTGAAATGCATTTAGACTTAATGGAGTTTGTTAATAAGACATTTTTAAAAAAGACTTTGGTTCAGGTATTGGCATTTTTTAAATATTCTCTAGAATAGTTTTGTTTGAGTGTTTTAAAAGCTGTAAGTGGGTGAAGTATGAGCAGAAAAAAGATGTAAATTATTCTTTAATAGCAGGTGTGTTTACTTTATTATGATTACCCTATCCACACAACACTCCCTTCCAACAATGAAGGAAGTGTTTTTGTGATTTTGAGCGACAAGCAGGTACCATTTGTTTAAATTTGAATTCAGTTAAAAAAATTTTTTTAATTCAAAGCTTCTTTTCAGTCTTGAGAAGAAGAAACCTTTATTCCATGTTCTCGTTTTTCAAATCTTGGTTAAAAAATTGCGAAATCAGCAAAATTACAAGACAACCATACTTAGCTTGGCTTTGAATTAAAGTGGGGATAGAAAGTTTGGGCACCCCAGGTAAAATGGTATATTATTGTGCATAAAGAACCCAAGGAAAGATTGAAAGATCTTCTTAAAGGCATCAGTTTACAGATGAGACACCCTTTTAATATGTCAAAAAAGGCTTTATTTCCATCAATCAGTGTGGATTTTGAGGTGTGTTTAGGATCATTATCCATCTGTAGAAGCCATCATCTCTTCAACTTCAACTTTTTCACAGATCAAGTTAGTGTCCAAAATTTGCTGAAATTTTGTGGAATCCATTCTTCCTCCTACTGGTGAAATGTTTCCTGTGCTGCTAGCTTCAATAAAAGCCCAAAGCATGATTGATCCACCTCCATGCTTAACAGTTGAACAGAGGTTCTCTTCATTAAACTCTGGACCCTTTCTTCTCCAAACGTACCTTTGCTCATTGCGGCAAAAAAGTTCAATTTGAACCGTGGTCGGTCCACAGAACTTGTTTCCAAAATGCATTAGGCTTGTTTATATGTTCATTAGTGAACTTCAAATGTTGAGTTTTGTGATGAGGACGTAGAAGAGGTTTTCTTCTGATGACTCTTCCATGAAGACCATATTTGTACAAGTATCTCTTGACAGTAGAACAGTGTAGCACAGCTCCAGTCTGCAGATCTTTCTGGAGGGATGCTGCAGTCAAACGTGGGTTTTGATTTGCTTTTCTCACAATCTTGTGAGCTGCTCTGTCTGAGATTTTTCTTGGTCTTCCAGATCTTTCTTTAACTTCCACTGTTCCTGTTGACTGCCATTTCTAAATGACTTTCTGAACAGAGGATATCGGCATCTGAAAAGGCTTTGCTATCTTCTTACAGCCTTCTCCGGATTTGTGAGCATCAACTATTTTCAGTTTCATTGTTCTGGACAACTGTTTGGAAGAACCCATGATTCTGATTGTTGCCGCAAGATCAGATGACTCAGATTATTTCAGATCTTTGAGATTGAAATCACCTGGTCTTTGCAAACCATGATTGTGAACAATCCATGACACTGTCAGGTCTCAGTTTTTCCAAAGGGGGCGGTGCATACTAATCTGCAGAGAACCCAACGTTTTGCACACACACCATTATTTTGTTTTCTGTTATTATGAAAGGGTAAATTATGGAAATAAAACCAATTTTTTTTTGACAAATTAAACGAATGTCTCATCTGTAAACTGATGCCTTTAGGAGATTTTTCAATCTTCCCTTGGGTTATTTAATGCACAATAATATAACATTTTAATGGGGTTAACCAAATTTTTGTTCCCCACTGTATGCTGCATGGGCATTGGATCATTTAAAACATTATTTTCTTAAAAATGAATTCTTTCAGAATTTTTGGAGCTTAAGGTTACGCTTATAGGGTTTATTTAATTAATGATTTCTCTTTTTTGTCATTTCAGCAAATGCGATTACAACAAAACTGCTCTCTGCTTCATTTTATGTGGATACATATGCAGTGGGGTAATCAAGTACTTATCGGTCACTGAGGTCTGTAAGTTCTTTCACTTAAAAAGATGAGAGGGCTGTGTAGTTTGTCATCCATATACTGCAGCTGTGAGAAAAAGAATGTAGATAAAGACACAAATTCATTGAATGAATTTTACAGACTTTATTTTTATAATGTTGAAGAAAACAAGGATTTGGTCAATAACAAAAGTTCATCTCATTACTTTGTAATGTAAACCTGGTTGTCAATTAGAGGTCAGACGTTTCCTGTAGGTCTTCACCAGGCTTGCACTGTATTTTGGTCAATTCTTCCATGCAGATCTTCTCAAGAGCTGGGATGTTTTGGGGCATGTACTGGGAAATATAGACTTTTTACTTCCTCACAGATTCTCTGTTGAATTTAGGTCCAGAGACAAGCAAGGCCACTCCAGAACCCTAAAATGAAGCCACAGTTTTGTTGCCCAGGCAGTGTGTTTGGGATCATTGTCATGCTGGAAGATCCAGCCATGTTTCATCTTCAGTGTGCTCACTGATGGGAGGACGTTTTGTTCAAAATGTTGCTATACATGACTCCATTCGTCATTTCCTTAATACGGATCAGTCGTCCTGTCCCCTTTGCAGAGAAGCAGCCTCAAACTATGATGTTTTCACCTCCATGCTTCTCAATGGTTATGCTGTTTATGGGATTGCATTCTTCCTTTTCCAAACACGGCAAACCAAAAACTTTCATTTTGGTCTCTTCTGATCACATGACCTTCTCCCAATCCTCCTCTGGATCATCCAGGTGGTTGTTGCAGAACTTCAGACTGGTTGGGACTTATGCTGGTTTATACAAGGAGACCTTTGGATCTCTGGAATATTTGAACTTATGTCAACGTAGTGGGTTGCTTACCACAGTAACCTTTGTTACAGTAATCTGAGCTCTCTTCAGGTCATTGACCAGTCCTCCTGTGTAGTTCTGGGCTGTTTTTTTTATTGTTCAAACCATTTGTACCCCCCAGATCTTGAATGGCGCTCTTGGTGGAGGGAAATTGTCAGTGTATTTCTTCTATTTTGTAATAACTGTTCCAATGGTTGATGTCTTCTCTCAAAGATGCTGTAGATTGGTTCATCCCAGTTTTCTTCAGGTAAACAATCTTGTCTTTGGTGTCCTTTGACAGCTCTTCTAATGATTGTTGAAAGGTTGCAGTCTGAAAGTTTAAGGGTGTGGACAGGTGTCTTTTATACAGATAGGCAGTTCCAGCAAGTTACATTAATACAGGTAACCAGCCAAGGATAGAAGGGCTTTTTAAAGATGAAATAACAGTTCAGTGAGGAACAGAATTCTTGTTTGTTGGAGCTAAATACTTATTTTCTGCACAAATAGATTTTTCTGCAAAAAAATCTCTTTATATTCCTCTGATCTTGCTAGTCTGAATGGCCATGTTGCCAACCTCTTATTGACCTTCAACAGTCTGAACATCAGTGGTATGTTAAGTGAAAGAGTGGAGGGTCTGTTTGTCATGTTCTCTCAACAACAACTCGGAAGGAACACACAGTTACACACCAGCTCTACCCTCTTAGTGTGCACACACACACATTTGCACACACTATCGCTCTGCAAGCACTGCCACCAAATCCTGTTTGAACACCTAACCTGCTGAGTGACAGCACTAAATATTGACATGCTGTGACAGTCTGCTGTTACAAGTGTGTTCACATATTTTCATGGAGACTGAATGTGTGTGATCAGCCTTGATTGATCAGCCTCATTGGAGCAACATGAGACCCGGAACATGCCTTTAATGATGATGCATTGCAGAAAAACTAAAGACATAAAATGAATTAATCAACAAACCTAATGAATATTTAAAGTGACCATTAAAACAGCATGTAACAGATATTTTCTTTATGGCTGCATTTTTTTAAAAGCACATTTTTCTTTGAAATGTTGCATGCTCCCCATATTTACATAAAGGTTTACCTCTGACTTTTACATGACACAAGATCCATTATTTAAATAGTGGAACAAAAGCATTGGATTGTAAGCCTTCTTCAAGTTGTATCTTATGTGCTGTAAAGAGGAGATGGAGGCACTAGCTTTGTGAGCTGTCACATCCCTCACTGCTGCTCAGCTCAACACACTGACCCACTTTGACTCGCTGACCTTGCTGAATTTGCTGCATGCATTTTAAATGCCCCAAGCTCTCCCTGTACCAGACAAACCTGCGAGGCTATGTCTGCGATGAGAAAGTGACAAAGAGGAGGTGATCAGAACCTTTCCATCAGGCCAGGAGACCGATAAAGGAAATGCACAGTTTTCAACTGATTGACAACATGCGGTTTATCACAAAAAGACTTGCTGTGAAGAAGAAGGAAGACATGTGATTCACACACAGGGGGTAGACATTTATGAGGCTGGCAGAGAGGTTGTTGGCACAACCAGTGCGTTGATGCTACATACTAAGATTTCACTCTTATGTCTGATCTTCAGTTTACAGTCTGGCAGTCCGGTATTTGTTTCTAATCACATTCCTACCTCTGAACACTTGTAGGCATCGTGTGCCCATTCATGTGTGACATCTCGTGCTTTCTGTCGGAACCAGATACAGGGAAGCTTTTTTAAGCCCAAGTAATGTTTGTTTGTGGTGCATTCATGTGTCTAATGCTGACAGCTGTCTCCTGTGTACAGGACCATCTGGAAAGCACTGTAGGCAGGGCTGCACGGTGGTGTAGGGTTTGCGCTGTCGCCTCACAGCTAGAAGCCCCTCGTGGGTGCTTTCTGTGTAGATTTTGCATGTTCCCCTCGTGCATGCACGAGTTTCCTCTGGAAATCCCAGAATGGTGCTTCGAAGGTTAATTGTTGGCTTTGAATTGTCTCTTAGTTTTGAAGTTTAGGGTTTGTGTGTGGCCTTGTGGCAGAATAGCACCCTGTCCAGGGTCTACCCCGCCTTTGCTCTAAAGTAGGCCCCAGCAAACCCGCATGACCCAGAACAATAAATCCAAAACTGAAACAGCTGCAGTTTCCCCTCCTTTAAGCCTGGATTGGACAGCTTTAGGCCCTTTTTGCCTCTCACTGTCATGCTTCATAGGATCAATAATCCAGGCTTGCAGTAATGTTTGCCGTACTCTTGAATAGCAAGTTATGATGAATTGATAACTAAATATTAAGCCAACAGACTAATCAATGCTGCTTTGAGTAAAGAGCTTCAGCACCATTTAAAGAGGCACTCTGATGAAAATCTTGTTTTTTTGTGATTTTAACCGGTTCTTGTGGCGATTTATGAAGATGGAGGATAGTTCCAATATTGCTTGCCATTTTTGTTGACCCGAAAATGTTAAGTTAGGGATGTAAGCTAGCAGGAGAGTACGTAAAACATGCGTGACGGAAAGTGGGGGTGGACTAATTCTGCAAGACTGTTCCACCCACAACTCAGTTTTGTTTTTAATTTTTCGTTAAAAATTGCATAATCATCGTAAAAACACCATTGCGAACAACACTTTAAAATAGATCCAAATATCATTAAAGTGGGACTTTAAGTTTACAGGTTTATTAAAAGCTCAAAGACTCAGAAAAAGAGGTTGTGACAAAGAGGAAAAACTAAGAAGATGGGGAGAGTAAGGAGGGCAGTGGATGTACTTTCATGGCGGTGGTGGAGAGACCTGCTTTCAGGGCCACCTGAGACAGCAGCACAAACTGCCGCAGCAGGATGTGCGCTGCATGCACGCACACATGCAGGCGTGTGCCTGAAGAGCCCTGGGCTTTCTCTGCATGTAGGTGTGTGTGGACTGCAGTATGTGCAGTCCAAGAACTTGAATAGAGGGAGGAACGACGTGATTCACAGCACCTGCCTTACAGTGTATTGAGTCACATGCAGCTTAGCGACACATGCCCTTCTGCAAGCACCAGCATGAGTGGCTTTACTTTCCACCAGTCAGCCTGCCTGCTTCTCTGTTTCCTCATCTAATTCCTGTCTTGTTTTCCTTAAGCCTGATCCCTTTTTTGTAGTAAAACCCGGTAAGCTCTTGTGTTTGTTCCTCTCAAACACCGACCTGTGTCTCGTCACTGCGTACATTGTTTCGTGTCAACTGGACCTTGAACTTCAGGAGCGCTGAAGCATGTGGAATTGTCAGACAAAAAAATATTCCAGCTTAGCTATCTCTCAGAGAAGCCAAGCAGAGAAGGACAGTTCTTCATCAGGAGGAGTTCCTAGCAATGACTAGATGAAGGATTCCAAGTCTGTGCTTTGAAGTGGCATAGCTGGAAGTGGGGTAAAGTTGGGCACAAACCTGATCTGGGTCAAGACTGAAAAGCAGCTCAAACAAAGTGAATGACTGCAAACAAGCAGCAACCTGCTGTTACCTGAAGCGGCTTACGCGGCTCAGGAGATGGACACTTTGCTATATGACTGTCCCAAACGCTGCGAGGGCATAGTTTGCTTCTTTTAGGTGGTATTTTTAATATTTTCATATATTTGCATTGCTGAAATGTTAAAGGGAATTTTGAAATATCAAGGACTTTCATCATGAAGTTTTCTTTGGTTAATCGATTTCTTAATCCAGTCTGTGCTTGTTTGTGAACGTTGTCCAGTGGGATGAGGATGACGTGGGCAATGAAGAGATCTTAGCCCCTCCAAGAAAGCTGAAGACTAACCCCCATCTGCCAGCAGGCAGGCTCAGAGACAGCTATCTGGAAGGATAGTGAGACACCTACTGACTAATGTCAGAACTGTATTGTAAGAAGGAGAAAATGACTATTAATACAATTGGGATGCTTAAGCCACGTTTTATTACAAGCAAAGTGAAAGTAAATGCAACCTTAAATTTAAGGGAATTATTTCCTTTCCAAAACTGTCATATGTCACATTCTTCCACTCTTTGCATTCCGTATCTTCACTTTTGAGTCCTGACAAAGTCTTTCAATAAAAAGAAAAGATAACATTTGTTACATACCACTGTTCCTTCACGGCCTTTACTCATATTTCCTATGTTTTTTTTTTTTTTTTCTAATCTTTTGTTGTTTCCACACAGATAACAGCAGCTGGCCTCGGGATAAAAAAAAAGGAGAATCCAACAGGAATCCAGAACAATAGGCAACTTCACAGCAAGCACAATGCGAATCTGACACACATTTTTGTGAGTATGGCCTTGCTTCTGCGAGGACTCTGGTTCCTTTCGGGGATGTACAGTATTTGTGGAGTTGTGTGCCTGCAGGGTGGTATTCTAATCATTTGGAATCACCCTGATGGATGATTGTAGTTAGATACATCTCACTTTTGTAAGCAAAAACCGATTGTTTTTTTATTTGGAGTATCTAGTGAGTGAATATTTCTGAAATGGTGGTGTTTAAAGCATTCCTGATAGTAAATAGCAAATGTTTGGACTGTAGTCTGTAGATTGTAGTCTGGTATTTCTGCAAAGAAAATAGTCTTACTTAGAAAACAAGTATTTTATTTTCTACCCAGCAGCACCTTTGGTAATTGCAGGAGACAGACATTAGAGTAGGAAGTCAGATAATTACAGATGTAGTATTTTACAAACAACAGACTCAGACTTGTAAACTCAAATGAGCCACTGCTTCATGTACAATTACACTTAGCTGTCAAACAACATAAGAGAAATAGCCGCATCACAGGTCTTTGGTATTAGAGAACAACTGCAGGAGACTTCTAATAGTTCCTGAAGCACGGATTGTTAAAGGAGCCTGGAAGACTATCAGGCTCCATCCTCAATGAGTGATACTCACACCAATGTCAGGATTTAGGACAACCACCCCACTTTTTAATTGTATCCTTGCTTTTTCTCAGAGTTTTTAGTTTTTTCCATTCTTTGGATTTGGAGACGGTTTATTTCAAGCAGTCAAAGCAAAAATAAAACTGAACAGAATAAATAACATTAGTTTATGTCTATTCATAGATAAATCAAACTTAATATATATATAACATATATATATATATATATATATATATA
>BSAI01000138.1:3133844-3227435 GCA_036245035.1 Adrianichthys oophorus
ATATATATATATATATATATATATATAAAAACATAATTAGTCATTAATTGATTAAAATATATATGCATTCAAATACAGTACATCCACATGCAAATAATTCAATTATAATTACTCTTATTCATACATATTAGCTCTTATACACACAGTACATGATACATTGAGACCATTAAACATTAAGTTTGTCAAAAGGAGTTTAATTAATTGAGTAAAATGAAGTAGGAGGAAGCAAACGTATACAATCCCACCCCTTTTGTACTTTGCTTGATATTTTATTTGTTTATTTTTACATAATTTTCTTACTTCTTATCAGTTTTTATACTTTGCCATCACAAGTGAAGACCATTTAAAAAATCCATAATTTTCAATTAAATCAAATACCGGAGATGAAGTATATATTAATGACGCAAGGAGATTTAACTTTATTTCAGAAATCATTATTGCATATCACAGATCAAGTACCAAAATTAAGTATTTGTCATTAGGAAAAAAAAGTGATATTCAAGAAATTATTAATAGAAATCCTTCGAAAGATAATTTTAGAAATTATTGATACAAATCACACATCAGGAAACACATATATTTTTTATATGATTACATAAGATTATTGCTTTAATCATCATTAATAATTGATTTATTATTATTGGTAGTATTATTTTGGTCAAAACCAGTGTCTGTGTCAGAGCTGAGCTAGGCTAAAGATATGGTTATAATGTTCAACAAAGGTCCATATTCTGTAAAGTGTCCATGTTGGCTCCAAGGCCGATCTTTCTTCCTCTGCTCTCAAATTGATCTTTTTTTGGTTTTAACTGAGTTATTTTTTACAGTTTTATTTCATTTTTGTTTTATTGGCTCAATGTGACATTACATTTTTCCTAATTTATGAAACACAAAGATGCGTGTGCTCAAAATAACAAGAACGGTATTTCTTTAGTAGTTCAACCCTTGCAGGAAAAATGCTCATTTGAAGAAAAGAGTAAATAATTTTTAGTTGACTTTCTGATTCTTTGTTGAAAATACACACTTTGTATTTAACTTGCAATTAGCACAAAACAAATGAGTGACCTAAACAAACTCTCTCCACTCCACTGCTGTCAGTCCCCAGTAAACTTTGAAAAATGTAAAGAAAACTGACTCAAAGTAAAGAAAAAAGGTCCTGAGAATTGATCCAAAAACCTGAAAGAAAAGGTTTGACATTCTTTCACATGAAAATGTATATCCACTCACAAAATAATGAGTTTTTTTTATTACCATTACCAGTATTTGCATCTTTTCCTAGTGTAAATTGAAAATGATTTCAAAAAGCTGAAATAAAGGGCTTTAACATCAGAGACACGCAGAATACAAATATCCAGGTTCAAGAAAATCATGATTTAAGATAATTTAGCAGGACTTACTGTAACTTCAACTGTGACCCATAAAAGAAAAGTTTCTTAAAAACTGGCTTTCATAGTGTGTTTGGAATCTGATTTCTTCATGCCAGTTTCTAACATCTGTCATGATGTCTACAAATGATGATCAAAAATCTTTTGAACTCTTTTGAGCTTTTGAGCTCATCTTTTGAGCTTTTCAGCTCCAAAGAAATGCAGAGAAGCAAACTGGGTTTGCTTGGTTTTTCTTTAATATTGAAAAACCAAAAAGTGGTCCTGCAGTGCTGAGTGCGCTGACTTACTGCAGATGCAGGAACGCATTCCAGACCACAACGCCCGTCTGCCCACCTGTCAGACTGCGTAGACGGAATGTCAGGTTGTTAACAGATGTTGAGACACGTGTCTTAGAACGGGAGTCTCTGTGTTCACCTTGGAGTGAAAAATTATGCTTGCGTTTACAGTCAAGCTGCTTACAGAGATGTTGCACATTATTTAACCAGCTCAGCATGGATTGATGCCCATCTATAGATGTTGCAACTCCCTTTGTCACACCAAAAGTTTTTGTTCTTTTTTTATTGTGATTCTGCATATCGAGGCTTTTTTTTTTTGCAGCAATGTGCTTCCCTATTAGCCCATAATATTACTATTCAGTTCAGACTATGCTCCATGTATCTGAGTACTAGTAAACAGGCTTGTCAAGGTGCAGCTGAGTGAGCCAAGTAAGCCGTTTAGAGCTGTGCATCTTAGAAACCTCAAACCCCTTCACAGGAGATCTTTCCCTTAATGCTCCACCTAAGCTTCTTCTGTCCTATCGAGTGTGATAGAGAAAAGCTGTGCAGGTGTCCTTGTGGCCCACATTTCTGCAGATCTGCTGGCTCTAACTCTGGCATTGATGCAGAAACTACTTGCCATTTTGTCACAAGTTGTAATTCATTTGTGTTTCATTCTATATTGTCATTTAATTCCTGAAGATATCCCCTATATTGGCCACTGGGTGATACTGCTGAGGTTGGCGCATGCAGATCGGCATCACCACTTCAAATTAGATCTACAAATTCATGTTTCTTTTCTAAAATCTACCCAATAAAAAACTGCCTTGATCAAAATTAAGGTTTTTAATTTTTTTCTTTTTACTGTTGTGCCTTGTGTGTTCAGAGAGCCAGACAGGCTGTCCCTCTGCTGAAGATGATGAATGGTCTCCCACGCTAGTCCTTGATGCTATGGGAAAGATGGACCTCCCTAATGGCCAACAAAGTGTCACCACCACCACTCTGACAGTCTCTGAGGTGAGGTCACTTCCGCTTGTCGGATCAGCACTTTTCAGCATTTTCTTATTTTCCATTTATCTACAAATGTTCACGTTTTGTGTCTGTTTTCTTTCAAGAAGAGCAGCAGCTCGGAGTCTCTCAGTGAAAAGGCATCTTCAGAGCTGAAGAAAAGTTTTGATGCTGTCGTGTTTGATGTGTTGAAGGTCACTCCTGAGGAGTATGCAGTAAGTCGAGACCTTCATTTGAATATCTGGCAGTGCCAGTTTGAGTCAGGAGGAGATGGGATGGTGGAGCGGGATGGGGGGGTCGCAGAGCTCGGATCTGTGTTATCACTATCAAGTGATTTGACTGTGCCAAAGAGCACTGATAAAATGTCTCCCTTTGTCCCTATTTTACTCCGGCACATTTGTGAAAATACGTAACAAAGACAATATTTTAATCAATTTAAACTTCAAGTCCCATTTTGAGTTTTACTTTCAATCAAAACAAAGCCACTTCTTGTTTGGCAGTGTTTCACCACTGGGAGGTGCTGTTAAACCACTTTATTGTAGTGTTACCGTTTTAAAAAAATCAGTCTGGGGTAGTCAAATCTTTTTTTATTTGAAAGGCCCAGTTAAAACTAACGGGTTTAGTCTTCAACAGTTCAACGTGTATATAAAAAAGAAAAGCATAAAAGCAATCTAGAGTAGTAGAAAAAGTTATTTTTTGAAGTTTTTTGTAAATGTGTGAAGTAAGTGAGTTTCCCAGCTGTCTCCCTTGATCCCCTCAGGGCCAGATTACACTCATGGATGCTCCGGTCTTCAAAGCCATTCAGCCAGAGGTGAGTCTTGTTTTTTAGTTTGTTTTGATGTGAGCAGATTTCATAGCATGATACTTTCCTGCTACCACCATCTTTAAGCTTTACTAGCTGCACAAAGTGCTCGCGGAACCATTTGAAAAAGCTTTTGCAATCTTCCATACGCATTTACTTTAATGGATTCCCAACATCAAAGACTTTAAAGAGAAAGTCTGCTTTGACAGGCACATCACTTTATCTGCTGTTTTCAACCTGTCTAACATTTTTTCTGTCCCACCATGATGTTCCCTAGAAAACTCCTTGCTCTGAGTTTTTGAAGTTTTTTTTTTTCATCTGGACTTAGTGTTTTTAAGATAAAGGCATTTTGCCTCTTTAGTGCATTCAGACTGGGCACAGTTAGTTCACTTAAAGTGAACCAGACTTCCCTTCCCCCAATAATCTGGAACAAATTATCAGTCTGAATGCATCCAAGCGGACCCTGATCTAGGACCAGAAACTGCTCTCAGACCCATCTTTCGAGGTGGTCTATGTTTGTTTCCATTTAGACTGAGGTCCAGTTCACTCAGAGTATTCCTCAGTCTGAATACGCTCCGTGCTTTGAGTGCAACAACTGGACCAAATGACTACCGTAGCTGGGAATTCATGGACGTAAACAGAGTAGGAACGCAGCAACAACAAGCCAAGGACAAACATGGAGCAACGATGAGACACAGCAACTCATTGAAATGTGGTCGGATGAATGCAGCCTCATTAAAACAACTCTTAACGTGATGCACACATTATTTCTCATACTGTTTTCCCAACAATCTATATGCCCTTAATACTTTGTACCTTCACAGCCATCTCCTCTTCAGTTAACCGCCTTGCAGCATGCCTCCGCCGTACCATAGTAGGTGTAAAAAGTGTTGTTCCTGACCTCGATACAGACGTTCAAAATTGGTCAGCGAAATATAAAATTTGAAAAAGTGAGTTATCCCGACTAAGATTGTAAAGTGCAAGACTTCCATAATTTTTGCCTCTCATTGTTTTGCCTCGTCTTTGTATTTCCTGGCCAATGACTCTTCAGTCAGATTCTTTTGTTTACAAGTTTTGGTTTGAAACAGAAATGTCTGGTTGAAAGGCAGCCTGAATACAGACCAAGCATAAGGTTTAGGACTCGATCCGGACCAATTTAAGTGGACCAGTCTTAATGTACTCTTACAGGCGAAACGTCTTCACCTTAAAAACAAGAAGTCCAGATGACTTTTTAAAAAAAAACCTGTTCTACTAGAGAACCATCCTAAATGAACACGTTTTTACAGATATATTCCTTAATTAATTTAATATATACGATATGCTAAACAAAAGTCTATTTTTTGTTTTTCAAGTTCTATCATACATCCTTCTTTTCTTTCATCCTTCTCAGACATGTCAATACTGTTTCAACAGGTGCTTTCTCACTACCTTAGAGTTGACAAACTTTTCTGTAGTCTGGGTTTTACCTGTTTATGCCTAATCATGGACAGATGGCTTCCTGTTTGGAAGGAAAGTCATTTGTACTGATTAAGTTTCATTAACTAGATCTTCTGAGGTTACAGAAAAGAAGGATGCATGATAGAATATGGTTTAAAAATGGCATCTTTTTGAGATGTTTTGATGACAGCAGAAAAGACTATAAACCAACAGTCAGATGTAAGATCTCATTAAACAAAGGACAGTTGCAGATTCTGTGGTGCAGAGGAAGAGTGGTCGACCTTTCTTTGGAGAATCAGAGCTTCTGTCTTGCCCACCCATGTGTTGAAGTGTCTTTAGGCAAGACACCGGTCCCCTCATTGTTTGTTTTTGCTCTGACGGTTGAGGTTAGCTCCAGTGTAAGGCAGCGGAGCCACCATCAGTGGTGAATGTGTGCATGAGTGAATGGCTGTGTGACTGTAAAGCACTTTGAGCCTTAATATAAATAGAAAAGTGCTACACGAGTATACACCACTTTACAATTTGATACCATTTTTAAACCATGACCACGTTTTCTGTTTTTGCTCAGAAGTTCAGGTGAATTCTCTGGACTCATTAAAAATGGTCTTTTGGTAAATTAGTTTGCCATTTATGCTTTTTTTCTCTCCAATTTAAAAAAAATTTAATTTGCTTATCATCATTTTGCTGAAAGTGCCACTCCGATCATATTTTGATTTACTTTAAAAGTGTTCCTAGTGTTTTTTTTTTAATGATGATGATTCCATATTTAGCCCAAAAAAGTGTAGTTTTCTAGGACACAGTTTTTGGCCAAGCTGCAATAGCTCATTACAAATTCGCCTCAGAGTTCTGAGCGGGACCATTGGCATGGAGCAACCCCGTCTCCCTTTCCCCTCCCCAATGCTTGGAGCTTGGAGCAGGGAACTTATGGCCCTCCTAGCGTATTTTCTGCTTTACAAATAAGTTCTTTTTCCAACTACATTTTTTGTCTGCTTCTACTTCTCAACAATTTGAATAAAGAAATATTCAGAAATGCAGTTTTAGGCTTAATTGTCTTTGTATATGTCCTCCACCAAGAAAAAAAAAAGGCCACAAGAACATGTTAAAAATACCAGAACACCACTTTTAACTGAAGAGGGTCTTTAAGGACGTTTTCCTCCACATTGAGCTTTTACAAACCAAACACTTGCTTAAAGCTAATCGAGCTTTCGTTGGTGTCAAATTATGGCGTAATTAAAGATTGTTGTGGAGTCTCTTGTGGGACTAAGTCAAAGCTAAGTTAGACATCATCATCAGAGGATCCCATGTCAGACTTTCAGGTGATAAGGCCAGAGACTGAGCTGAGCCATGCCAACATTTCACAGAACAAAAAAGTCTATGTTTTCAGACCGGGGAGCGCTGGTAGAAAAATCATACCAACAGACAAGTTGGTTGAACTTTTTCCTTATAGACACAGTGCCAAATTTGTGGAGCTTCCTTATGAATCTTCTTGACAGAGTGACAGAGGGCCAGGAGGTGATGGATGTCCCTCAGAAGTCGTCTGACCTCCGCTTTACGTTGGTGGGGCACAGAAACAGATGGAGTATTCTAGACGTCATAGGCAGCTCTTCAGGGTGTCGAGCTTCTGCTGGGAAACATGGGTCACTGGGTTTTGACAAACAGCCTCAGCGTTGCGGTCAATTACTTCACTTCTCAGACTGATATTTCAAGTTTTATTGCAAAGGAAATGTTGTGCCTTTTTGTACCTTAAATCAACATCTTCCTTAAATGGCTATTGCCCATTTCCTTTAATGTCCCAACCAATGAAGTATTGTGGAAAATCTTTAGCCTATGGATGTGAGGAGCTAATCATCTTTTACAAAAACAACTGTTTTGTTTCTGTCCTGCTCATCTGCATTGCAGGGGTCTTTGGCTTCACCTTTTAAACTTCTACCTGTTTTGGTTTATCTGCAACTAAAGGCTCAGCTGTGAACAGAACACAGATGGGGAATCACAGTAGGGTGTAAGCAAGATAAAAGACATGAAACTTCTGTTGATGAGATAATTTGAGTTATTAAAACCACACGTTAACACTAATTCTTCCAAATGTTTGGTGACAAGCCCATAAGTATTTATACTTTCTCCTTGGAGGCTAAAAATGTCACTAAGTAGACTACCATCTTCATTTGATCTTGATATAAAATTATAACAAAGAGTTGCGTGGCTGGTGTCCTTTTGAACTCTGGTCTGGGAGGATGTGTCTTCACACAGAGGCAGGATCCTACTGAGGAAGGACATCACCCATCAGGTCTGCTGCTGTGTGAGACCTGCTGTAATCATGCTTCATGGGCCAATGGGCTTCTTCCTGACAGCAGTCTTGGTTAAGCTGTGTTTAAGGTTGACCACTGTGACCGCAGCTCAGTCTCATGTGGTCCACTTCAACTCCTATTATTACAAGACCAATAAAAGGAAACACACTCCTGCGGATGTGTGAGGTTGTACTTGATTTCACACTAGGGTCTTGAAAGGAGGAGGGATTTTCTCGTTTTGTCCCTCAGGAACAAAAATGTATACAACAAACGTTTGGACCATCTGACTGATGGTTAGATCTGTTTAAGGTGACCAAGTGCAGACACTCTTTTATCTTTTATCGCACAGCTAACTTTACCAAACTTAGCGTTGGTTTCCACTGCTGTCCGTCTCCTGCTCTCCTCACAGACCCATGATGTGAAAAGCAGGCCTGTGTGTTCCTGCATGCTGCTGCTGAGCTGTGTTCAGCGTTGGAATAGGGAAAATATCCTGGCATCCTTGACTCTTTTGAGTTGTGCAATAGTATTTTCTCTGACGTCCATCCCATTTTTGCCTTATTAACTCTTTGTCAGAAGCTTTGGTACAACAGTGAAACAGAAATGTGCACAAGTTAACTGCAGTTGAGGAGTATAATCCTTTAGAGAAGCAGCCTTCTTTAGGGAAGAATGTCAGTTTTTAACAAACCTTTTTATCTCTGTTGTTCAATTTTTCAGAGATGAGGGAGTGGAAAGAAGAAAGACTGTTTGTTTCCATGATTCGATATGATGTAATTTTGTTTTTTTTACAGGTTTGAGGGAGTCAACGCTCAGTCACATTTCATGATTTCATGTCTGCAAAAAGATTGCATAAGATTGCTTTGTAGTTTTTTTTTAACATCTGCATCATAAAAAAATCGAGATAAAAAGGATTTTTGTATGATTCTGTGTTAGAGTTGATTAGGAAGACTTTTATTTCTTGCAGAAACCCTGCAGCTAAAAGCAAAACAAACAAAAACCTGTTTTTTCATGTTTAAGTAGATTTTTTTGTTTTGGCTTTTCTTGCAAGATTTTTATTTATAAATACTTGGAAATGCCATTACTGATATTAATCATAAATCAGTTTGTGTGACTTTGTGTTTACTGTCCAATATTTTCCTCTCTGTCACTATAAACACATCGTAACCATCTCAGTATAACTGTGTCACAATTAACAGGCGACCCATATTTCTTTTCTTCCATATTTCACACATGATCAGATGTCCTGGCAACGATGGTTCGAGACAAGGAGACGTTAGTTGAACAGAGGATGTTATTATGTGCGAAGTTCTAGTGGTGACATGTCATGTGCAGTCCAGCCAAGCCTCCGAATGATTAAGTAATGATAACCGCCTGTTGTAGCGGGAACAAAACGAACATGAACTATGAAAGTCTGGGAATAGACGCCTTGGAACAGAAAGCTCAACCCACCAGTGCTATCTGACTTTTCCATCTAGATGTAGATAATTTTAGAAAGATATTAGTATGGATTTTGGAAATGAAGATCCGTGTGTGTGCTCGGCTGAAAGGTAATAGATTTTCATGACACAGGAGTGACAGAAGCTGGACTGCATGAGTGAGACTGAGCTTTTAGCACCTTTGTGGATGAAGATCCTTCTGACAGTCTTCCTTTGCCTCGTCAATCAAAGTTTTTTTTCTTTTTTTTGGACAGCAGACTAGTATTTCACATCCAATTCCCAGATGAGCTGTTATGTTTCTTGGCTGTTGGTTTGCAAACTGAAATGTCTTTAAAAGGACAAGATGGATTGCGTACAGTGGACAGGGCACCAGTAGCTTGATGGAAATCTTTCCTCTTGTCTAAATTGACTTAGCAGAGATCATGCAGAAGTTCCCACTTTTGCATGTTTTTTTAGTTAAGTTGTTTAGCTGCTTAACAGGTTAGTGGAGGAAAACAAAAGGATGTTTAATGAAAGAAAAGTGGATGTTTTTTTTAAATGTCTTCTGTTTTTGCACTTCGGTGAGCAGACGTGCATCTGATGATCTGCAGCTGGAAGTTTTAAAAAAAAAAGTGTCTGAAGGAAAAAAGCGATGCTGAAGAGCTTCAGTAGAGGAAGCTCCCATTTTTGTTTTTTAATATGAAACCCTCGCAGGAGTCAAGTGAGTGATTTAGTGGCTTTGGCTGGTGAGCTTTGCCTGAGCTCTTTGGGAACAACAGCCAGTTCCTACAGGTGCAGAAGGTCCTTTGTAAGTCACGAAGGCCTTTGGGTCAAATTCTTAAGCCTTTCTTGACCTCGGCCTATTTGTTGTCCACAAACTGATATTGGCACACCTGTCAGTCTCTGTTGAAGCCAATTGACTGAATATGAGAACTGGACTAAGTCAGCCTGATGTCACCCAAGGAAAATGACTCGCTTCTGGCTCCAAAAAAGAGAAGTCAATTCAGTTGCCATTTTTTCGCAATACAGACGGCACTGTATGAATAAATATTTCTATGGCAACCACTCTGTGTGGTTGAGATTAGACTTGTTCACACCCCTACCACTTGAAAGCAGGCCCCATAGAACTGTCAAATGTTCAGTGTGAGACCACATACAAGTACTTTTATTGAGGCATCTGATTGGCCAGTTTTTACCTTGAATAATTTGTAATACAGAAAAGATGCAATGAAAAAAAGTTAAGATTAACAAAAACATCTTTAAAAAAAAAGGAGCACCACAAGAATGGTTATTCTGACAAATATATTGACTAAATTATAGCTGTTCATTTCTCAACAGAAGTCTATGGAATTGTGGCTTCTTGGAACCAGCAGGCACTTCCTGTTTGGGTCACACAGTCCAGCTCTCATATACAGTCAATGACTGAAAACGAACTTTTCCCACAAATTAAAGCATCTCTGTTGTATAATGTTTGTGAACATTCATTAGCTTTAAGCTCCAAGAAGGAATGCACACAAGACTGAAGCCTGGATGTTGTCTTCAACCATTTTTCCTTTTTCTGCTCTTCTATTGCTTCAGTGGAAGTTGACCTGCGTTTTCTGCAGTCATATATTTTGATCTGAATTAATTGGCATTACAAAACAAAAGGAAATTGCTTGTAATCATGCTTTTCTGGTTGTTTTACCTAGAATAAGGTTATCTTCTGGGTTAGAACATGGGCTGTAAAGAATAATCAATATTGTAGCATGTTTCTAACAGGAATATGCTTTGGAAAAGGCTCCACAATACTTTTTTTCTTCAGTATGTGTTCGATAGCTTAAGTTTTTGTCCAAATTTTACCATGGGATCTGGACATTGATGTCTTGTTCAAATTTCCAATTGCTTGTAAAGTCTTTTGAGGTTGGTGGACAGAAACAGCTGGTGCTTTGAGTGTATTCCTGCTTTATTTTTTTCTCTGGTTTGCATTAACAGACGCCTGAGTGCTCCAACAAGCTGCTAAAAATGATGCTTTTATAGAGGTGTTAACCCTGTTTTGATAACCACCTCACCATGTTTGTTTCCTGAGCACCATCAGGCTGCTGCTGCTTACCATCTAAACTCCAGTTAAGCATGTGCTTAGTTTTTCCAAACACTGCTTCTGTTTTTTTGGCTTCATTTTTGTAAAATGAATAATTTCACTATGAAGCCTCAAATTATGATGTTGTGTTTACCCATAGAGATTTCAAATCTGGGAAGGATCCTATCATTTTTTTTCTCCAAATAATTTCCAGATGTGAATCTTGGCTGGTGGTACATGCTCTGAAGCATCCTGGAGACATTCAAACCAGATGCTTGCTCCACCTCAGCTGACCCGTCTCAATGTAGAGGAGCAGAGGCTCTACTCTAAACTCCCTCTGGATGATCAAGCTCCTATAACCCCTTTTCTAAGGAACAACACAGAAACATTGTAGAGGAAACTCATTTCAACCTCTTGTCTGTGTGCCTTGGTCTTTCAATCACGGCCCAGAGTTCATGATCGAGACAGGTACAACAGCCGCGTGAGAGCAGGGGCTGAACCAATTAGCCTGTGGATCTCTCTTTTCAATATCCCCTCACTCTGGCACAGAACTCCTCCACCTCGGGCAGGAGCCCGCCACCAACCCAGAGAATAACAACTATCTTTTTTTAAATTAAGTTGCCGTAATTGGTGTTAAAAGAGCCCCATCCTGGAACAAGGCCTGGTGGCCAGGGCTCCTAGAGGCCGGGGTTCAAAGTCACCTCCTGCAGAAGAGCTCAAAAGGGGCAGGTGCAATGTGGTGAGGGTGGTGGTCAAAGGCAGTACCTGGACGATCCCATACCTGGT
Organism: Adrianichthys oophorus; assembly: GCA_036245035.1. Lineage (NCBI taxonomy): Eukaryota > Metazoa > Chordata > Actinopteri > Beloniformes > Adrianichthyidae > Adrianichthys > Adrianichthys oophorus. The sequence continues at coordinate 3,145,267 of BSAI01000138.1, forward strand.
CCTGGAATCTAGTTTTGTGGATTTGTGCTACTCAAAATATCATTCCCATTATCCTTTTCTTTTCTCAGGCTCTCGTTCTCACCTTTACATCAATGTCTTTCTGTTAGTCTATACTTTAAACGACAGGACCTCCTGATAGTTTAATACTTTCTCATAACTCAAGGTGTATTTGCATATGTTCTCTTCTCTACTTGGTTTTATAAACTAAAGGAATTGGTGATCTTTTAAGCTGAAAGGGGAGATTAGTTCAGTTCAGATTGAAATAATGTTGACATCTTTGTTTGAATACCTTAAAAACGATCATGTTTTAGCATTTTTTTTTTATTTTTATTATTTTTTTTATTTTTTTATTTTTTTAGAAATCCTTGAGTTAATTCCACATCTCCAACAGCACAAATGCATCTGGCTTCTGCCAACTGCACAGGACCGGGCTAAAATAAAAAAAAAAACGTGAAAATGACAAGCTAACTGGTTTGACAGAGTGAGCCCTCGTTCTCATTGCATCGTGAAAATCCCTCTTTTTACTGAGTTGCCTGTCCAAGCCTTTCTTCAAACCCAAGAAGGTTATTCTTTTATTTTTCACTTATATGATGCCTGAAGTCCTAAAGTCAAAGCTGTGAGTGCTACTCAAGTCTGCAGAAAAGTATTATAATTGTTTTTGGGGAGGCTAGAGATATAGTACAACTTGACTTTCCAAGAACACAACTAAAATAGATTAGTTTACCTAAATCTGAGTTTGATTGATAGGTGGATGGTTGCAGAGCGGGACATGGTGGTCCAGTCTTAAAGGCTCATTGTGGGTTGTTTACAATTCAGTGTAGCAGAGATGAAGGGATGTGTCACTGTGTGTGTGATCAGGCGGCAAACTGAAACAAAGTAACATCGTCACTGTAAGAATCGCCACCAGCATTGAGCTGGAGGAAAGCAGATGGAAGGATAGAAGGGAACTCTTTTCAAAGTGACACAAATAATTATTCATAAAAAGGGGTGAGTGCTGCTCTGATTCGACTTGAGTCCCATTAAATGTGTAATGTTTCACTCAAACTAGTAGCTCATTTACAGCGCTCCCTTTTCATTCCTCAAATGTGTTTTTACCATCAGCAGGGGATGTTTCCCTCAGAGACTGAATGAAAACTGGCCCTCTTTGCAAACCTGCCATATCCCCTTAAAGGTTAGTGCGTAGGCTGATTCAGCTCCTCAGATTGGAGTCTAAGTGAGTCGGCATGGCAGGGTTTCAGGAGGCAGGCCTGCACAATATTTTTCTTGATGTTATGTTAGCGTCGCTCATCTATGAACAGACTTGAGGGTCTAACAGAGAGGATGGGTCACTTTCTGTGTGGTCTTCAGCTCATTGCTGAGAAGGAGAGCTCTGACTTTTTCTTTGCTCAGGTTCCAAATCTTGGTTCCGTCTTTTAATGAAGTACAGTGAAATCACTAAATGTGTTGTTTCATGCTAAAAATTGACGACAAAAGACAGAAAATAATCAAGTAAAAATGGCTGGAACATACTTGTTTAATGTTATCTATAAAGCCAATTCAACACATTTTTCACTTGGGTATTTAAGGGATATTGAAGCAGAGCTCTTTTTTTATGGAAGATTTTACAATATTTGTTTATATTAAATTCCTTCAGTGTAGGAATATCCTAAAATTTATAGGGTTTTAATCAATTTTCATAATTCTAAGTTTATAATACTTAATGGATTTTGTTCATTTTCATGAGTAACCAAAGAACAAGTCCTTTTTTCTGCTGATGCCACCAATGTTCCTGTACAGCTTAGCCAGCTTGTTGCTTCCAGTAGTTCATTAATCTCTGGATCTTGTCTTTTTCTTTCCATCTTCCTCCTCATCTGCTTTCCTCTCCACTCATATCCTGCTCTCCAGCTTTTTTCCATGTCCCACAGAGTGACCTCTAGTAAGACTGCTGGATACATTAAGCGAATGGTTTCTGCATGCAGAATGCCCCGTGGGTTGTTGCATAACTTCATTTTCCATGGTTGTTCCTGTGTTTTCAGGAGCTGGCGAGCTGTGGCTGGAACAAGAAAGAGAAACATCGCTCTGCTCCAACTGTGGTCGCCTTTACCCGTAGGTTCAATCAGGTGAGTCACACACGCCATTTACACCTGTAGGTTGTGAGGTACAATCATGGCACACCCAATAGGAAATGCCGCTCTCTAGATTTAAATGTTTTTAGCCTTTCATGTGTGCAGCAATGGCAGCTCAAAGTGCTGAATAATTGCACAAGAAGTGTTATCATGGAATGGTGTGTTGGCCTTGGCTTAATTTATTGATCTCTGGGTCCAGTGAAACAGCTGAGATTAAGTCATAATGACTCATCTGGTACTGGAAGCTGTTTCTGCCTTTTTTTTTTTTTTATATACTTGTAAATATGCACCTGAGTCCTGTGGGACAAAATAAACAGGAAGTTCTAGGTAATGATTTGTGGAGCAGCCATGCCCTTTTCTAACACCATCTTGACCCCTCAAAAGCTTTTTTTTTTTTTTTACTGCTTTACAGTATAAAACAGAAATGATCCAACTGCACTATAGTGCTGTGGAAACTTCTCCCATTTGTCCCAAACAGTGATTCAAGATGTTTTTTAGCACACACTGAGCCTTTATGAGCCAAGACAAATTAGCCTCTTTGAATAAAAGACCTTGGATCCAGAAAGTCTCCTTTCCCTAAGCTGAAGTCATATTTTTCTTTCTGCAGTCTTGGTTTTCTTGCTGCTCGGCTTAAGGTGCCAATGAAGCAGAAAATAAGACTATTGAATGTACTGCCATGAATGCGCTGGGATTTATTGTTCTAGGGTTTTACACAAAGACAAATTCACTGCAGGAGTTGGGTAAAATTGTATTTATAAATAATGAAAAAGTTTCACATTTTTATGGACATTATGCATTAGAGAATACGTGTAAGCCTGCAATCCCAATTCTGACTTCAGAATTCATTTAGCTTTTAGATGCTAATCTGCATCTCTTCTGAAACTCTCCTCCTTTCAACACATACTTTGATTTGTCTGCTTCCACCTTTTATTTAATTACTGAGATTGCTGTAGCTCCATCTGGAGACCTTGATAGACCCGAACACTGCTCTGAAGTCATCATTTCTACTTCAGTGCTGTGCAGGATCTGTAAACACAGCTTCCTGTAAGGAAGGAAGAGAGAAACACCATGAGTGGATCACTGCTGTCCCGAGTGATCTCATTTTTGTGTGCTTCTGCATATCAAGGCTGTATGAGATACGTGTCCTGCATATGTGTCCCATTGGTGCAGTAATTCTGGAGCTGTGCTCTGTTCAGACTAACTCCAGAGATCAAGTGGGATTACAGAGGAAACTAAAAGGGAAGCTGTCAAAGTCCCAAATAAAGTAGTTTGTTTCCGTTTCTGGAGAGCCATCTTCACTGGTTGAAGACTTCCATCTCCTGCCGATTTGGGATCATTTTCTCCATTTTTTTAAAAACCTGTTTATTTAACAGACAATTTGAAGTGAAACCATTGATTAGTCTCTTTCCTGAAAATAAGTCATTTTTGGGCTTCCACCAGGAAAAAAAAGACAATGATTTACCTCAATGACATAAAAATGCTATCTCTAGCACACACTTCAATATTGCAAATAAAAAAAAAACTAAATCTTTTCATTTCCCCTTTCTAAGTTCGACTTTGCTTGTGTCAAAAGAAGACAAACGGCTGGCTGCATGTCTTTTCAGAACATAATGTCCTGAGAGCAGCTGTGGGCTTTCAGAAATCAAGTCCAGCAATATAGAACTTTTCTCAGACCTCATGCACTTCTTTTTTTTTTTCCCCCTTGTTTCCATTCTCTCTTCCCTAAGAGCTTACACACTGTTTGATTCACTGACTTGTCTGAATGTGTGGATCTACATATGGCACTTCGTCTTGCCAGCGGTCTCCCTCAAGAGGCGGATTTCTTCATCATCAGACTGGCCAAGTCCTCTGGAAGCAGACACTTATACAAATTCTACTTGCTTTTTGCACTTTTTTTTCTTTCTCAGCTGACACATTAGGAGTTGGAATGTACATCAAAAAAAGGAGGTGAAATGGATGTGAAACAGATTGTAAAATTTTTAATTTACATGCAGTTATTGTCTACTGGCTGTTCTCCAGCGCTCCTGCTTTTTAGTTGGTGCTGCTGCACGTGCTTTCTGGTCATCAATCTGAACATGCTAAACCATTGGATCTCAAATTAACCCTCTTATATTGCTCATTTTTGCTTACAGACGAGCTTCTGGGTGGTACGAGAGATCCTCCACGCACAGACTTTAAAGATCAGAGCTGAAGTGCTGAGTCTTTACATTCGCACTGCCAAGGTAAAAATGTGCATGAATCTTTTAGTTCCTTTTTCAAGTTGTGCTTAAATGCACATTTATGACTCATTTTATTATTTGCAGAAACTCTGTGATATGAACAACCTCCATGCAGTCATGGCTGTGGTGTCAGGCTTACAGAGCGCCCCCATATTCAGGCTGACTAAAACATGGGCGGTAAGAAATGCATGATTGAACATTTCACAAAACACGACACAGTTAATTTAGAAAAAGAAAAATTTGTCTTCAATATTTAAAAAAAAGACCCTATTGTGTGCTATAGTTAGACACTCCAACCATATTTTGATCTATCATAAACATGTTACCAGTGGTCTTATAATTATGATTGTCATTTTTATCCAAAATAAAAAAACCTGTGTAGTTTCTAGGACAACTGTCGATTGAAGGACCTACACCATTGCCAAGCCTTTTCAAACTGCATTTTTTTTGTCAATTCGAATGAAGAAATGCTCAGAAATTCAATTTTAACCTTATTTTTCTTTATACGTGTCCTCCATCATCAGAAAAAATGCTACAAGAACCTGTTAAAAACACCAAAAAAATGATTTTCTTTGGAGTGGGTCTTTAAATAGACGAACAGTTGCAATATTGGTTTCAAATTCACTTTTAAATAAACTTACTTGCTAACATCATGTTCTCAATTCCCATGTTTCACTTCTCTGCTAAAGAGAAGCAGCCAATGGAAGTGTTTATGTAAGAACATTAATCTTGGATAGCGTTCTAATGAGTTATTGTAGAGTTTTCTTAATCTCTGGTTCAGGAACCAGCTGAAAAAGTAAGGGATCGTATTGCATTTAGCGTGTTTTCTGGTGTTTATGTCAAAACCAAATGTCTCAGGCTTGCCGCCAACTTGAATTGTGGGAATTTAAAAATTGTTTTTTCGTTCCTTCTGTTCATCTCGCAGTTACTGAGTCGTAAGGACAAGGTGACGTTTGATCGGCTCGACTTCCTGATGTCCAAAGAAGACAACTATAAACGTCTGAGAGATTTCATAAGCAACCAGAGTATGGTCTCTTGCATCCCGTATCTAGGTAGGAGTCATACACATCCCATCTTCCCGTCTGTCCTGGATTTTAATTTTCTTTGGTTTTCATGGGTTTGAGATGCTCCTTTCAGTTGTTACAAACACATGAATAAATAAAGAACAGAAGGCCTCCTATTCTTTCTTTTTCTGGCTTGATTGTAACGCCACACAGTGGTGTGCAGTTTTTCGTCTAAAAGTCTGTCAATTTTTAGGACATATACTCTGCAGAATGGCAGGAGTTCATCAGAAATTTGCCTCTGAGTTGTGGGCGGAACTGTTAACGGAGAAGTAACCCTACAATGATTTCCCATCATTCCTTTGTTTACACTCTCACCCACTAGCTTACAGCCCCCCACAATCCCAAGCTAACATTACTGTAGCAAAAAAAAATGGTGATCAGTTTTAAAGCTATCCAGCAGTACATTTTTGATCCAGATGATCCTTGTTGACCGGTGGCAAAGTCCTTTTTTATTTTACTTTATTTTTTAACTCTGGTAGAGATGTGCTTTTATTCATTTTCCTTTGATCTTTCTGCGATCCTTCTGAAGAGTCAAATTCCGCAGTGTTCGTTCCAGAGCACCACTTTGAATTCAAATGCCCAGTGGGTTTGCAGTTTGTGTTTGTTCACTAAAACTGGAAAAAAATACCTGAAAATATTGATCTTAAGTGCAATCCTGTTTGTAGTTCCTATTGTGCTTATGCCATTGCTGTCTGCACGTTTGATGCACATCTGTGGTGATAACAGGTTCAGAGAAAGAGCTGTGTGTCTGTTCCACAGGAACAAAGTATTAGGTTTCCCTCTGAGGATACATAGAGGTGTGATCTTTGACCGGTGATCCAGCCTGGCAGACAGCCCCGTCTTGTCTGTGCTCAGCAGTGTGAGCTCAGATGAACTTGTTCTCGAGTAAATCCACACAAAGGGCTCTTATATATGCGGGTCTATGCAAGATGTCTTTAATGTGTAATTTTTTTCATTTGTTATGAAGCGAATGAACTGTCAACCGATAAGTGTGTTGCCAGCTGATACAACCCAAATATCCAGTTGTGTGGAGCTTTGCATGAGGAACGTGAGCAATGATTTGAAGCCTCAAACATGTTTCTGAATCATTTCTGAACATTTGCAGATGTTAAAAAAAGTTTATTTTCTGGTGCTTAAAAGAAGAAAAGGATAATCGAGGTAGCAGGGACTTTCCTGAATGATGTGTTTGGCATTAGTCAGTGAGGAACGATTTTGCTGTACTACAGAAACAAGCTCTGTGTTGTTTTTTGCTGAGTCGTGGTTGCTGGGGGACACCGGGAGCAGCATATGGAATAGGTAGTGTAATGGAAAACAACAGGATTACAGTGGGACATGGCTCAGATCAAAATGTTTGCCAGGTTGGGGGGCTTTGTTTTCCAACTACCGTGTGTCGGGAGTCGGAACAGTCGCTGCCACTGCTGCTCTGGGACCACGTAGAATTTGTGGATATCTCCGAGTCCACCGGGCTGTCAGTAGCGCGCAGCTTTCTTGGCATGTTGTTCAACTTGTGTGAAAGAGTATGTTGACAGCTATGCTCTTCTTGCATATTAGAGAGTCAGACCACTCTTATCTGTTCTAAATTACAGCACCTCAAGGGGGGGGGGGGATTCTGAGGGGAACCATCATTTCAAGATAGGCCTATTTTTCAAGATAGGCTCTGTGGTTTTATGTGGAAAGAATGTTGCCCTCCGAGCACGCTGCAGCTGTTGCTTGCATGTTAATGTTCTCCTTGACTCAAAAGTTATAAGCTATATTATCCAATTTCCTTTTTTTTAGAGCTGCTGTTTTGCTTTTGTATATGTTTTTCAAGCCTTCTTCAAGAGTTTTTTTTTTTTTTTTTTTTTGGGATTTTTTAAAGAATTTTTTTTTTTTTTTTTTTAGGTGAATTATGCAAAGCAACCATTATTGCTGTTCTCCAAACATGCGTAAAAACAGACATTTTTATGTTTATAAAAATATTTATTTATTTTGGATGCCATTGCATATTCTATATCCACATTCACTGCAGATTTGCTTTCTTATGTGTTCTCTTCAAGTGTTGCAAGTGAGTACTCTACATGAAAAGTCTTAGTCGTTACAGGAGTACATGACTGACTACATTCACTATAAATACACTGATAAATAACAAAGAGTGGCAACACTAAACATTTGGCCTGAGTTGAATCACACCTCTTAAATTAACGGTCAAAAATAAGTCCCAACGATATGTACATGCCAAAGCCAGCTTAGCCATACGCAGACAGACAAGCACATAGTGACGCAAGTCCTCCCTTTTTTGAGCTGTGAGTTAAAGGCTGTGGATACACAGACAGAGGTGACTTCCTCTGCCTTCATCTTTACAAGAAGAAGACGATCAAATGACATTGGTTTGGGGGGTGGCGCAACCGAAAGCAACCACAGTTGAAGCACTTTGAGGTTTTAGTCAATTGGTCGGATCATGAGGCGAACAGACTTAAGAGAGTAGAAACCCCCACCATAGTCTGCCCAAAAGATCCCATCCTGAAATTTACTGCGATACACTCCTCCGCTGTACCACACTCCATTTAGATTTGTCTGACCACAGGCATTGTACCACCAGCCGCCCTTATGGAAGTGGGCACAGTTACCTAAAGAGAGGATGAATTAAACCAGAAAACAAGATCAGAACATTGAAGTGACTCCATCATGGACAAAATATTCAACTTGTAATCGCTCACCAGTGAAAGCATCCTTGTCCCGGTCGAGTGTGGTGAACTGTTTTCCGTTGTGGCTGGTGAAGGAGTCTCCAGCGTTGCCCTGGTAGGTGCCCAACCTCAGTCGATAGCCCTGATTTTCTGCCTCCAGGTGGAAACTGCTGTACTCTGCATATACCTTCTTTCCTGCCCAGTCTTCTAGTTCTATCATCAGCTTATAATCGCCTTGTTCAGACAAGTTATACATATTTTCTAGCCCAAGCCAGTGCTCACCATCGATGTTGCCAAAGCCTCTCTGTTGAGACGAAAACAGAAACATGTTTTATTGAGGACTTTGTACAAATGTTATTGCATTAGTATTCATTCTCTAATGTTAGTTTCTCATATATCTGCAGGTTAGCTTCATTCTAGTACTTGTATCGTAACCCAAAAGTGCTGCTGGCTGATTTGTAGTTTTTCAAAACATTAACTTTTATGAGTCTTTGGTCATTGAACTTGCCTTGTAGTTCTCCCAGTTTCTAAAGAAGTTAACAGAACCATCTCGCCTCCTTTGCAACACAGTCCACCCTCCATTGTCAAGACCATGTTCACACCAGGCTTGGATCAGTTGATCGCTCTTGTCTGTCTTAAGCAGATACATCCCACTGGTGGTGTGGCCGGCTTGTCGCACCTGATAGCAGTCCTTGAAAGGACCTGGAGTAGACGATGCAATTAAAGGAAAGAAAATGTCTATTTTAGGTTTTAACATTGTTGTTACAGTGTTAAAGTGCAATCTGGTAGTAGATGGTATGAAGTTATCCCTTTGGGTTCTTAAGACAGAACAAATCGCTGTCTAACTCAGTCAGGAAACTGATGATGTTTTGAGGTACATCTAGAAGTCAGTGCATCCATTTTACATTTCTAAATAACATTGCAGTCAGACTTTGGGTCCATTTGCTTCTCTTAGATCATTGCTGGTGTTGGTTTTCATCAACATGATGCTTGAACCCAGGGGAAATTCAGAGAGTTTATTTTATTGAGATAGATGCAAACTCAACCATTTTTATACCGATCATGTCTACATTCCTACTCTGCCAACTGTTTGCACATGTTTATAAAGGTAATGAACCGCCATGGAAAAGCCTGTTTTAGAGGACGTTCTAGTTTGACACCTCACTGTCTTCTGGCAAGTGACTCCACATGTTCAAACTCTCACAGAAAGTGAAAAATATTATAAAATTGAAGTATTATTATCATTATTAATATTTGAGCTCAGCCATTCTTCTTTTAAGTTTATTTTTTCAACAACTCTTGCCCTCTTGCTACCACCCCACCCGGCCTCTCTTTTTGTTCTCTTGCTCATTTTTCCCCCACTTCCCCCTCTGCACTTTTAAATTATACCGCTTTTGCTCCTCATTATTTGTGCTCAAAATAACTAAAAGGTGGTGAAAGTTCACTGTTCTGAAAGACAGGGTTTCACCGGCTGGACTTTGAAGAGATGGGGGCAATAACTTTTGTGGAAAAAAAATCCTTACACTCTGGAAAAAAAGATAGTCAAAGCAGGACTTTCATCTTGACGAAAACCTGCCCAGTATTTTTTAATGTGCCAAAATTGCTTGCATTTATATATATATAGATATATATAGATATAGATATATAGATATAGATATAGATATATATATAGATATGTTTCTGATCACTCCTTCCCACGTATATACTTCTATACTTTTTCACTGCTACTCATGTGTTTTATTGCCCATTCAGTCTGGGGCATGTTATGATTTAATTCATTCCACTGAGGTTGCATAACCCTTGTCAACATTCCTTGCTGTATTGTAATTGCCAGTCAAAATAAAAAGGACCTGATCTGAGTTTAGGAGACATTTCCAAAAAGCTGCCTATTATTTTACTTTCCCATCAAAGAGAGACGAGGTCTGTCTTTTGGGGGGACTCTATTATTAAAAGGGAATTTTGTTGACTTAAAAAAATAGTTTGTTGACGTATTGGTTGTCTGTTTATTGTGTAAATCAGAGGAAAGCCATAGTGTGCACCCCCTTTCTATCAGGGCTAGATCCCAAATCTGCATCCCAGTAATTTACTGCATGTGCTCAGCACAGGGCAGCCATGTGGGAAAATAGGAATGGATGACTTCACTGCCTCTGCAGCAAGGAGGATCCAATTGCACCTCAGCAATACCAGCTGCTTTAAAGAAATGGGCTTGGGAACTACAGTCCTCAGCTAATTGTACTGAAGTAGTTGTTATTAAAATTCTCAATTATTTAAGACTTTTTGTATTGACACAACTTTTGATCTTCAAACTTCAACAGATTTCTTGTTGCTCCTTCATGTTTTACTACTTTAAAATAGAAGCATACCATCAGAGGTTAGCGTTCCCTGCGGCGGTGGAGGGTCAATCCCAAAGGGGCTTACAGTTGGTGAGTTCTTTCGCGATCCCCGTGTAAAGGCCCTGCTGTTTCTTTGAATTTCATTGGTGAAACGGTTGTCGACCGGAATATTCTGTGGCACCGCCTGCACCAATGGAGGAGCTGGGGCCAATTCTCCCCGTCCCAGGCTCCTCATGCATTGCTCCTCCAACGCAGTGATGAGTATAGACTGGTTGTTGACCACCCCGGCCATTGTGGCAAAGCGGGTCTCCAGGTCCTTGTACCGTGAAGCCAGGCGCATCATCTCCGAGGTCACATTCAGGACGCGGTTCTCCAGCTGGGCCAACTCCAGAGAATTGTCTCTTTTCCTGATGATCTCATGCAGCAGCTGCATGTAGAGCTGGGTCACCCTGGAGTTCATGTTTCGGCTCTCTTTCCGCAGCAGCTTCATCTCGTTCACCAAGTTACCATCCACATCCACCACCAGCTGCAGCGTCTCAATCTCACGCCGCTGTTTGTTAAGTACCTCCCGCACATCTGCTATGTCCATACGGGTCACTCTGTCCTTGTCTGGCTCTGGGCCTGTTGTGCTGGCACAGATTGGACCTGATCACAGAAATGAATGATTTAGGTTATAAACCATAAATAGTCCAGTGGGAAGCAAAAATCATTGAAGATATTAAAATAATATATTTTTAAAAGGTCTTTTGTACCTGTAATCCTCTGCTCAGGCACCAGGAAAGTATAGGAACACTGTTTAGCATTGGGATCCATAGGAGCTCTTTTACTCCTCTGAAGGAAAGGCTCTTTGGTTCTCTGGGTTTCCCTGGAGCTCCTGCAATAACTCTCTTCCCACGGCGAGAGGTAGAGCAGGGCACACAGGCTCCAAACCAGCCCCTGCATCGCTGCTGGCTGGAAGGATTGATGAACAGCTGCAAGGATTCCCTCCAGGCCTCCCTATGGAAGTAAAGGCAAAAGACAGACTGTTGAGTTGATAAAAACAATGGCAACAGAATCAACCACTCAGAGAGCCGCCAAAAACTTTTCAAAGCAGACAATGAGTGCCATTTTCTTCTATTCTGAAAAATTTGATTTGTCACATTGCAGGGCTGGAGAACTTCTGTGGAAAGAATGAAATGGAGAACCATTTTCTTCAAGCCAACTCTGTGACATCTGCTTTCTCTCTTAAATAATTCCCTACTGACAGACCACCCCATGTTCCCAAAAAGGATCAGGTCTTTTCCACTTCATAAAAAAACATTAATCTATGCTTTATCTCTTAAATACATCCGAAAATTAACATTTACATCCATTTTTCTTTTTCCTTTTTAAACCTCTTTTCTTTTGTTACATACAAAATTCAACAAAGTTTTAGCTCTTGTAACTGCAGGAATTGTTCCAGAAAGCTTTTTTCCAGTTTTTGCAGCACATTGACTTAGGGTATCTTTTTTTTTTTCTCTGAAGTATTACAACATAGTTCTTGCTTCGCAAATATTGGTTATTTTTCCATGTTAGTCCATGGTAAGCAAAGCTAGCATAAACAACAACAAAAAAATCCAAAACAAAACGGGGTGCCTTGGCTGCACAACAGGAACAATCAAAGGGGATTTTTGCAACATTTTTTCAGTGAAACGTGAGCTTTTCATTTGCAAGAGAGGATAAACTGGTCTGGCCTTGCAGTCATCCAAGGTACTTTTTTGTCTAAGAAAAAGAGGAATGTTCACTCTAAATATGAATTGCTAGAATTGCTTGCTTAAAAGTAAAAGTTTTTATTTCTCACTATCTGTTTCTGTCTTGGCTTCATTTTTTTTCTTTTTATAAAGGTGATTCAAATATTTATTAGCATAGGCTTATTGAATTATGTTAAATGTACTGTGTATTATTTGTGTTACACTTATATATTACTTATTATTATTTTTGTTATTATTATATTTTACAGATAGTTTGTCAACTACAGTAAAGAATTTAAAAAGGCTGAAAAACCTTGTTGTGCTTAGTTTGTACGCTGATTTTCTTTTATTGCTGATCTTTTTTGAAAATGAAAACTTGTCAAGACATGTTGCTTTATTTACTTTGGCCTGTGATAGGCCAAGACTGTGAATGTCTTTCCATCCTCTGCAGCTTTCTCCACAGTTGGCCTTTGCTCTGTCTGTGCCACATCATTAAGTCACACCTCCATCCTGAAGCTCAGGCCTTGTGTGCCTTTTGTATGACGCCATTGTGGTTCTTCAAGAATTCTGGCAGTTATGTCACTTGAAACAGAGTTGAAAGGATTATGGCGAGTGTTGCAGCTCGTAAGAGTGTGTGTGTTCCTCATGGTATGTGCAAACTCGTGTTGATCTGTATGATTGAAGACTGTGTGCACGATGGTCCAGAGACGTTACTCATTTTCATGGTGGGTTGTTTTTCCAGCAGTCTGACAGTGGAACCAGGTACTGTATCCCTGCCGAGCTCCACAGCTGCTAACGACTCTACCATCAGCATCATCTCTCCTGTGTGCTCCAAACTATGGTTGGCTTCACTGAAGTCATTCAGACACGTGTCCATATTCATACTATTATATTGTATCGTTGAACTCATCTGTCAGCCATTACCAGCATCACTTCTTGTTCTTCATCCACCCCCTCACCCCCTGCCCTCGTCCTTCCCCTCTGCTCCAGGGTTTTTGAGTTGGATTCCCCGCTGTGAGGTTTCCCTGAATGTGAGGGGCCAACTCTGTTTCAGTGAAGCTCAACATATCAAAGACATTCCAGGAGATGCACAGAGGTCACTGCCTGTCACAAAGATACAACATGTACAGTGTTTGGTCAGAACAGGCAGAGGGGCTCCTTTTTCTTCTGCCTTAAAGAATCAAAACAGTTCTGAAGCGCTTCAGTGCTGCGAGGGAATTCGGATAGAAAACACAGAGCTCACCAGTGGTGGTGGTGGGGGACTTTGATCAAGCATTCAGTGTTTCTTTCTGGTTTTAGGAGGTTAGAAAGTGAAAGTGCTTTTTGAAGGTTGTGTTGTTTTTAGAGTGTGCGGGCAGCAATTATTCAGTTAAGGCTTGAATGCAGTTTACTCATTATTGCACTTTTGGGACTTTTCGATTCAAATACCGAAGCAATAAAACAGTGGCTCTCTGTCAGACCTGAGGAAAAGAAAAAACCAAATGTATCGCCATCGCAATAACAGCTGATACAAGACATGTATCGCAAAAGACTACATAAACAGCAATAAATGGTTCACTTAAATGTTTACACACATGCTAAAATAATCTCACGGCTGCTTATGAAATAGAACCAACCAATTAAAACCCAAATTTACCAATTGGATGAAGCCCTTCACATCATTGATTCATCGAATGGAGTCCTTTTACATTAGATGCTAGAATTTCCATTTGTTCAGATATCGCAAGTCATACCATCATTACAATACTGATCGCTAATAGCACACATCGTAGGTTTACCTCAAATTGTGGAGCCCTAGACTCAGTTCTGATATACAGGTTTTAGTGAATTTGTTCAATTTTCTAAAATGTTTCAAGTTCTTTTAGATGTTGATGCACCAAAACAACATTTTTTTAATCCAGGTGTTTTGTGTTGGTCCGATTGTGCATATATGTGTCTTAAAATACGCCCCATGCTTTAAGGTTTAAGCTTAAACCTGAGTCTGCTTTGAAAAATGAAGAGCATCAGTCTGTCATGAATGTTGTATGAGGAAAATCGTCATAGAGATAAAATACTTAAAATTTCACTTTGACTTTTAATTTTGTGTGCTTGATTTGGAAATCCTTCCTCTTTTTTTAATCTCTTTTCTATTTTTTTCACAACTTTGAACCTTTGATGCAAGATTTATAACTTTTAGTATATTCTTCACAGACATGCAACTTTCTTTATTCAAATAGTATGTTCTTAGATGAATTGATTAATGATCCACAGCAGTCTGTTCAACTGTGTGTTTTTTACAAACACTTTTAGACTTCCTACATTTATGATTCTTGAAAATAAAAAAGATGTTGATTTATTATCTAAACCCCTCTCTGTCTCGGACCTTACTGTTCATTTGAAAGGCTAAGCAGGATTCTGCTTCCTCTGCTCTTGTTCCCACACACACACTTCCAGCTGGGACTTGTTTTCAGCTTTATCTGTTTAAATTTTGTCAGCCAGCTTGGTCTTTTTTCAAACTGTGTGCAGACTGTAGTGTGCTTTCCATAGATTTTATGTGTACGTCGTGTCTGTTGTAGAACCTAAGATCCATTCTGTTTCCTGTAGAAGACGGCTTTGTTTCATTTATGGTGTGATAATTGAAGTGCCCGCTGTCTCGCTGACGGAATCCACTTTTAAAGTCCGTTCCCTCTCTAGTTGTGCTTATATTGCACATGCATGCACACGTTGGGAGATGCATGCAACGCAACGCCAAGCTGAATAAGTGTTTGAGATTGGTTTTGGCCTGCTCCGTGTATGGCAACCGCACAGATCCTGGTTTTCGTCTTGCTTGGATTTCATTATGGCTGCTGATGGCATATATTAATCCTTATTAGCTTTGTGTCTGAGAACGGCACTTAAATGATTACTTTCTGCAAGTTGCAACCAAGGAAAGGACTGGAGAAGTCATTTTGTGAAGCGACTGCTTGTCTTACTTCTAGACAAGAAAAATGACTGTTGAATCATGGGTAATCAGCTGAGTGAGGGCTGTTTGCTTCCACAAAGACAGGCCCATGGCCCTCTTATGGCCTCAGTTTACATTGTGAATGTGTTGGAAAAAATCCTCTTTAAACACAGAAATCCCTTGCTAGCCTTAAAAATGGATTAACTTATATTTAGAATGAACAGTTTTCATTGCATGTGTGTAGTTCCAGCTCATTGGATAGTAACATTTTTTTGTATATTTGATATGGTTAAGATGCTAACAGAAAATGGATTTAAGTCATTTTCCACAGATAAGCTGAACCAACTAAAAGCAACATAAACTGGGCATAAATTTGTAAAATATTTTGTGTGTTTTTGCATTTATTTA
This sequence comes from Adrianichthys oophorus, assembly GCA_036245035.1. Classification (NCBI taxonomy): domain Eukaryota; kingdom Metazoa; phylum Chordata; class Actinopteri; order Beloniformes; family Adrianichthyidae; genus Adrianichthys; species Adrianichthys oophorus. The sequence continues at coordinate 3,160,688 of BSAI01000138.1, forward strand.
GTTGAAAACGCTGAATCAATCTTTATTATTCTAAAATTTTCCTACTTGCCAATAATGAAAAATTTAAGCTGATGCCCCTAGAATCAGTGGGTGGTGCTATCATTGGGGCAGTTGATTTATCCTGAAAGATTTTCTTTGTTTTAGCTTGTATCATTTAAACTTGCAGCTTTGGTCAATTTATTTTTGCACCATGAACATGTTTCCTATATACTGTTGTCTAATATTGCAATACAGTGTAAGAAATGATCCAAACTTTTCTTTTTTAGGTTTCTAAAAAGGAGCAAAACTTTTATTCTCTGTTAATGTCAGTCAGAGCTCTCACTGAACACAGAAACTTTTCATGGGAAAAAGTCTGAAGATGCTATTTTCTGCTTTAGGCATACGCATAAGCATGCTCTACTCTTGCCAAATGATGTACCACAACTTGAAAACCGTCACTTATCTAATTAAAACAAAGATGCTGATACCATTCTGGTTTTTTTTATGCTACATTGAACATTCATTCATAAGCTTGGACGTTTCCACTTTAATTCCACGCAAATGATGAAGTCCATTCATGCTGAAGAAATGAAGTTGCATTTGGGGAACTTTCAGCAATACTTGAGATGACATTGCTCCCAGCAATGTGTCTGTTTGTGTCTTCTGCTGTGATTGTGATCGTTTAGTTCTTATTTGTCAGTGCATAGCCTGATGGATTGCAGGTCAGCAAGCGTGAACAATAGAATTGGCTCAGCTTTAACAGGATTTTTATGGTAAATGCGTTTCCCAGCCTCGCAAACCCTCTTCCTGTTTCCACCATCTGGTCCTCAGACGTTCCCCACAACAAGTCCACAATGCTCACAAACACACAGCATCAACACCGGTCAGACGCAAGGCAGGGATGGTGAGGTGTGAAAAGAAACAACATTTTTGCTTTACAGGCCATCCTAGTGGTCAGTCAATCTCCCCACAAGCAGGCTGTCTCTAAACCAATATAAATGGAGAAAAAAGCTCTTGGAAACCCTTCTGATGAAAGCCAAGTTCAGGATGGAGGTGAAGATATATGCCACAAGAGCGCAGCGTTTGAAGAAGGACACAGCGAGGGGGGCATAATGCCTTAAAAGTGTCTGACTGTATAAAACACTGAAAAAACATGCACAATACCTATCAAACCCTTTTTTTTTTTAACTACACAGTATTAAATCTTCACTTAAAGGTGAAAACGGGAGCATTTTTGCATTTCTTCTTGGATTTCATGCCAAGTTAATGTTCAGCAACTCAAAGACAGCTTGATGTGGGCCTCAAGATAAAATACATCCAACCTTCTCTGAAGTCCTGTCTTCCTCTTGCTATCTAGTTTCTACCTTCAAGATGCTGCATTAGCGAGCAGTGAAAACCTCAAATCCCCCTAAGGCCCCACTGGCCCCCATCTGGTTTTCCTCTTGTGCGGAGAAACTCTAAACATGTGCACTGATGTAGGGGTCAGAGGTCTGTATGTGGGATGAAGGGTGCAGCTCCACCTTTCCTCTACCTCACCCACCCACTCATCCGCTTCACAAACCCCTTCAGTCATTTGCCATTTGTAAGAAGTGGGGTTCCTCCTCTTCCTCTTAGAGCACAGCCCACACATTAATGCACAAATGTTCTGGTTTTTTTTTTTTGGAGATTCGTCACGTTCCAATAGTTCATATAAGGTCGCGCTTGTCTCTCCGTCTTACTTTGTTGAGACAATGAGTCACAATTATCCACTGCCGTCCTCCATTAATGCACAACAATCTATCCTCCCCCACTGCAAAACAAACACACACCCTGCTCCACACTATGTTGACCAACCATTCTAATAACTTCTGCATAACAAATCATGTCAGTTTTTGAGCAACTAATGTGAGTGGCTTGTACTTTTTTGTTTTAGTGTTCAAAGGAAATCTTGGCTTTAAGCAAATGTTTCCTGCTGCCGAAGAGAACTGGAGGAGAGTCAGGAGGAAGAACCATTAAAAAGTTACAACTGTTTGTTTGGCTGCTCATTGTAAATGTTCAGATTGAGGAGAGGACTCATAACCTCTCAAATGTGCTCTTTGTTGGTATTTATTGAGTCACACCTCACCTTAAGCTGACGTCGGCCGACAGATGTTTTCAATTATCTGAATCAACGTGGAAGAACGCATAAATTTGCTCCGACAGCATTAGGCTCTTATTCCCATTGGCTCTACTTAGTGACATGCTTTCACTTCCCTTGTCTTTTGCCCTGACCTGCTGGCTGACTTCTTGCTTGTAATTTTGAGCCGTCTGTTCAGCCGTGTCCAAGACCTCATTAAGGGAATTGTAAACAAGATTTTCGGATCAGGCAGAGCCTTCCTTGAATTTTTCCTGCATCTCTGCCCTTTACTTCCGTCCACGTTTTTCCTGATTCTCCAGATTTACACGGTGAAACAGGTTTGGAGGCAACACTCTCATCCTATAACCACAGTTGGTTAGTTCTGGCCGGGTGTGCCATCAATCATCCTCTGCTTCACCGTAACACCAATAACAGTGAAGTGGCTCTGACAGCCTAAACATGCACTCCCTCATTGCCGTTTATTGGACTGTCGAGGGAGTTCTGAAAACTTTAAATAGAATGGACCTCGAACTTAGGTTGAGGTTAAGAGAATGGTTATTTTATGTCTAATATGCCAGTAATGACACATTTAACGTGTTCTCCTTTTCACCTAAAATTCAGGTAAACCCATAGCAAGGAATCTTTTGAACATGTCTCAAACAGCTGCTTCTATTTCACCTTATTTTTCTTTGCTTTTTCTATTCCAGTTAAAAAGATACACAAGTTATTATAGGTATAAATATCATTTATAGCCTTTCTGAAATGTTTTTTTGTTCGTCCATGCACCGTTGGAGGATTTTTTTTTAAATTTTACAGATGTGTTTCGGTTCAGTGTTTTCCAGTTTCCATCAACTGATGTTGAGGGTGAGGATTGCAACTTCAGTCTTCTGAATGTCCACTGGGTGTGTTTAACATGCAGTTAAGTTTGGCTTGTAGTGAATTAGCCCTTGAAAGCATTTATACTTCTTCCCCAATTTCTTTTTTTTTTATCTGAAAGCTTTAAACTTTTAAAAATACTTCTCAATGAATATGCTTGTGTGTGTCTCTCTGATCACCTTCAATTCAGCCCCTTTGCCCTCTTACTACCCGGCTATTTTCTCGAACCCCTGCTATAGGCAAAGCTGTGATGTTTCTCTATTAGGAAACCAAAAACTAGGAAAAAATAAACAAGTCTGGCTCCAGAACTCAAATCTCTCCATCTTATCAGTCAGCCTCATGTTCACTGCTGGAATGCGCCTCTTCACTTTTTCTCTTTTGTGTGCATGTACATATTGAAGTAAATTCCAGACGTGATGTGTTCCTTTCTTGTGCCAAAAGAATAAACTCAGCTGACCTGATGTTTAAAGTCTGAATTGTTACAAAAGATGTCACCTCAGGCGCTGCAGTGTGGAGATGCCAAACTCTACAATTCCTTCACCGCACAAATGTGATCTTCATGCATTCTTTAATGGACTCTTGTGCTTTTGCATTTGTAAACTTATTGCATTTCTTAGCATGTCGTACACATAAGATCTCAGTCGCACGAAAGCCAAAGAAGCATTGCAAATATTTTCCTGTGCAGCCACGACCTGGAGTCACGAAACGCCCTAACCCCTCAGTGAGAGCTCTCACAGCTGCACTCTCCTTTATATTCCCATCACACAAACACCGTCTTGGTGAACCTTCCACACATTCCAAAATGATCAACAGATCGCACTAGGTCATATTGTTACCTTTTTGCTACCAGTGGTGAGCGGTTTCCGTCAGTTATGGTTTCACCTGTGTGTTGTATTACGTCTTGATGCGGCTGTGGTTCTCTCCGCTCATCTCTCTGTCTGCTTTGTCCCAATCCTCTGAGGTGCTCCCTTCAACTTCCTCTCACAGTCCTGTTTGTTGCTGCAGCTCACGGGGCTTAAAAGGAGGCCCTTACTTCCCAAAGTGGCATTAGCCGTCCCGGTGCTCAGGTTGGGACATGGTTCAAAAGCCGGCCGCTTGAGCAGAATGAGCTGTAACCACAGAGGTCTTGAGTATTTCACAAAGGATTGGGGAAAACGAGAAAAGGGAGGGAAGGAGGAAGATGGGGGAGGAGATGAAGAATCAGGGCGTGTGTGTTCAAGAAGGCCCTTTTTCCCCTTTACTTTTTTGTAACTTCTGATGTCACTCTGATGGAAAAAAGAAAATAAGTCTGCCTTGTTTAAATTCCCCATCTTCAGAGGAGGCTGTCTCAGTTCTTGTGCTGTGCAAATGGTTTGAAGCTGGAGTGAAAGAGTTTGAGACTGGAATCCAGATGGGCCGCATTGACCCCGCTTGTCCTAAATTACACCTCCCAGTTTACCTTTTTCGCCTCTCTCGTCTTTCTTTTCATCTTCTTCAAAAACAGGAAGAACTGATTTTAATGATGTGGGGTCACCCGTGCCCCTTCCTGTCCAGAGCGGCCGGACACTTAAAACAGATAAAACTGATTTGTGGCTTTATTTAAATGCTCTTCTGAACTTTTTTCTGCTCTCGGCATCACCTTCAGTTTTCTAAAACGTGGACAACTATGGAAATAAAAGTCTAAACTACATAATCAGCTCAGATGTCCCCCCTTTGCTTGGTGAGTGACCACATCCTCAATGTTCTTCTACATCTAAACATAAATAATGGCGTTGGATCTCAACCGCAGGGTCTGTCTGAGTAGTGGTGTTCCAGACCACATGGATTTGTGCATGACTAAATGCTCTTATCCCTGACTTGCTCTCAGAAGAGCAACTACAGCAGTTAATCCTCAAAGATCCCCCTCTTCCTCTTCTCCTCTTTTCTCACGTTCTCTCTTACAGCCCAATCTTTCAACACTTGAAACTGCTTCTCATGCTCACTCTTCCCTTTTTTTTTTTGACTCCAGTGTTTGTGTGGGACACCCTAAACATGTGCTTTGGCCCCGTTAATGTGTTGTGTTCTCATTAGCCTTGAAATGTGTTGGAATGCACAAATATATGAGTATTGGATGCAAGTAGAAGGAAATATGCTTTAATTTGCACATGTCAGCCCTGTTGCATGAAAGAAGAACATAGTTAGACAAAAGATGAGAAGGAAGATTCATACTGACCTCTCATCTTATATTTGTTGGGGATGCTGAGAACTTGTTGCTAAATTTGTCCTCAAATGTTAATATTTATATAGCAGGAAGTCTGAGTTCCACTGCAAGTATACTAAAAAAAGGTGCAATGCAGGTCCATTTGGGAAGTGGGAGTGGGTGGCACTACTGCGGTTGTTACCAATAGCCTTGAGTACAAGAGGGGGAGGAAAGCATCTCTCATCAACTCAAGTCGCTCATTAAATTCCCTCAGAATTAGATAAAGGGAAATGACGTCACATTGAAAGTGGAGTAAAGTACATAAACAGGAACGTTTTTTTTTTTCCACTCCCATCTGTTTTTGCCCATGTAATTTCAAACCAGCGGATGCAGACGTGCTTCCTTTCTGATGAGGTGAGCTCTGCATGTTCTGTCAGGGAAACCCTTTTGTTCCCAAGTGTGGGTTACAAAAGCCCTTCAGTCGGATGGATGGTATTCCTGTGATGCTTTCTCAGGGGCCCTCAGCTCACTAAAGGATAATTGCTGGAGGTAAGAGTACATGACTTAATGCTTTCCTCTTTGCTGCTTTGTTTCAGGGATGTACCTGTCTGACCTGACATACATAGACTCGGCGTACCCCTCCACGGGCAGCATCCTGGAAAATGAACAGAGGTCCAATCTGATGAACAACATTCTCAGAATCATCTCAGACCTGCAGAGGTCTTGTAATTATGGTGAGACTCAAAAAGCCTCCCCATGGCTACAGCAGAGCTAAAAGCATACCTTCTTTCAAGCAGAGAATGCATCAGATACATTTCTGCAAAAGGTCAACATACTGTGGTGTAATCTGAATTTAAATAAAGAAACATAGTGAGGACAGAGTCCAATAATTTAATCATTTTTACTAATAGTACAACTTTTTTCAAATTAATTTCTCTCTTAAAATAAATACATAGAACTGCTGATATTTACGCTGTTTGGATTATATTTCTACATGTTTTTGTACCTTTTTCAGCTTTCATTTTTTCAGAAAGATGGAGGTTACTCAGTTAAACTGCTGCTGTTATTTTATAGACATTATCTGTGTTAACTTAATAAAATTCTACTTCAGTCAGGGTTGTGATAAGTGGGAAAACCTAATTGCAACAATTAGCCATCTGCCACAGAATGCACATCAATTGTTTTCTCTTTTTACCCCAAAAGATTAGTATTAAGTGAACCTTTCATCAGCTGATTTCATATCCTTGCTAAAAGCAGGTCTTAAACATTTTCCAGACCATTTCTGACTTTTACATTTCACATCAAAAGTTAGCCTCTAGTTTTAAAGCCATTTAACATACTGCAAATTAAAATAGGAGCAGTCAATTTAACTCCATGATACATCTGAAGTTGAAGGTGCTAGCATTGTTGCCGGGTGACACTCAGGCTGCCGCTTTGCTAATGACATTGAGATCTCTGCTGAACATTTTTCTTGTTAAAATTTCTTGATAGTTACACAAATCAGGATTTAAAGCATGTTTCTCTGATTATCATACATGCTTTTCTTGTTCCTCCTCCATCTCAGATGTGCCGGTGTTGCCTCACATACAGAAGTATCTGAACTCTGTCACCTACATTGAGGAGCTCCAGAAATTTGTGGAGGACGACAATTATAAGTAAGAATGGATTCTTTTTCTCTCATTCCTACAATTCTATTGAAATGTTCCTGCTAAAAGATGGGATGGTTTTTGTTTTTTTATCAAGCTGTTTCATTGAAGACTACTGTATATTTGCAGATTGTCCCAGAAGATTGAGCCAGGGACCAGCACACCCAGAGCCAATGCCTCCAAAGAAGATCTAGTTGGTGGGTTTGGAAGAACTTCTCCATGTCGGAGATTTCCCTTTTCTTCTGGTTTCCTTCATGTGGTCACCCCCATTTCACCTTACAGGCCAGGAAGCATCTGCATCTCCTCTCTGCAGCCGCAAGAGCTCAGCAACAGCTGACACAACCAAAGTTCCTGCTACCCCACCGTCTCCCAGGAACCTGCTGCCCTACGGACATAGAAAGTGCCACAGCCTGGGCTACAAGTCTGTTTTTTCATAAAGAATTTGTTTTAAAACACAATTGATTTTCTTCATGTTGAAAAATCTTAAAGTTTCCTTCTCCTCTTCAGCTTTATCCACAAAATGAATACAGTTGAGTTCAAGAGTGCAACTTTCCCAAATGCCGGTTCCCGCCACCTGTTGGACGACAGTGTCTTGGAAAGCCACAGCCCCACCAGAGGACAAGCAGAGAGCTCAACTCTTTCCAGCGGGATCTCACTTGGCAAGTGTAAAGCATGTTTTTGTTCACGCATGAAGCTCTGTTTGGACTTTCAGACTTCCTCCTCATGATATTTCTCTGTGTCCAGGGAGCAGTGAGGGCTCAGAACTCAGCGAGGAGATGTCTTGGCCAGCTTTTGAAAGGTATTCTCCACATTTTTTGTTATGTCCACATGCAAAAAAATAAAAAACATCTCTGTCACAAATGTAATCATACGGTTTTTAAAGCCGTTGCTAAGCTGTCTGCCATGAAAACCCGTCCGCGCCCTTCTCAGCATTGCTTCCGCCTCGCAGCCAAGCCCGTCACACCTCATCCGTTCACTGCTGCTTTTCCTACAGAAGTTATAAATACATTTCAGCTTCTCCAGCAGCCTGAAATGTGTCATGTGCTTTCTTTTAAACCCTTCAAGCTGTAGTCCCTCTGTGTGAGCAGACATAAAGAGCCCTGCTCATCCAATCTGACATAAAACCCCTCCGCTGTAGAGTCTGCCAGCCTAAGACCCTTCTGTCTCTTAATTTCAAGCCTAGTTTAGATTATGTCACCACTGTTAATAATCCCTCTAACCACATACTTTCTCCTCATCTACCCCAACCCATGAGAGAAGAAAAACCAACGCAAACAGACCATAACCGTTTCCCATGCCCCCTATCCTGTTCTATCCTATCATCCTATTCTGAACAGGACCCGCTTCTATCACTCTCTGGGCCCAGTGACCCGCATGGCCTGCATCCCATACAGAGGAGTCCTAAGGCCCAGCAGGTACACCCACCCTGACAGGAACCACCTTGATTTGACCCAGACTCTCTCTTTTGCTCTCACTTTTCTACACTCACGGTCGAAGGCCGCTTAGCACCGGTGGATTCATGTGTGCGTTGCTGGGTAACCATTGATTTAAAATGAGTGTTGGTGAAAGCACAAACCAGGTGAAGGGAGGACATGATTTTCTCTATGTCTGTGACTTTTTTTTTTCTAAACTTTCTTGCATGTCTCAGTGTGACTCGTGTGTTGTAGGTTACAGTTAACGTGTGGGAGTCTCCACAATGTTGACCTTGGACAGATTGCAGACTGACGGATGAAGCACATGTCAGCTGTAATGGTGTTTTATTAACCCATTTATTCCCAAACATTTCCCAGACATTAAATATTCAGATCATGTGTCATTACTGAAAACTATCAATCATTATTTTCAGATATTTTTATGGAAATGTGTGCGAAAAAGTGTGTTTTATGTTCGGCCACAATTGTGACCAGTGGGATATTCAAATCAAACTTTATTTATTATTATTTCATTTTATTGTATAATTTTATTGGCGCTTCTCATATTTGCGCAAATGAAGCGCTTTAAATTAAAAGCAAAAACAGACAATAAATTGCATAACAAGCACATTAACACACACAAGCAATGACCCCCACCGACCATGAATACTTATTAAAATAAGTTCCAAAAGAAACTTAAGGCTTTGCTCTGCTGTGAGGAAACAGTATATTAGGAATCTCTTCATACCAGGAGCCAGCTCAGCTGCAGGAACATCGCCACAGTTCCCTCCCAGACCGGACAGCAATGGGGTCCACTCCACAGCTGTGAGGCTGCAAAGTCGGACCCCATGTAGCCCACAAAGGCCGACAACCGTGCCAACGACCCCAGCCAGAATTTAGTACATAATATGCATGTAAAAACATAATGATCTGTGTGTGTGTGGGAGGGTGTAAGTCTGTCTGTGTGTAACATTAGTAAAAATTGATGTAGCAGCAGAAAATAAGGTAGAGAAGTTAATCTAAATGTATTAGCATTTAGATACAATGGTTAATCCCACCGGTCAGTATTGTTGCCAGTGACATGTTTGTGAGTTCCATGATCACATGAAGCAAAGTTAAGTAATTGCAAATGCAAATATCAACACTAGACATCTTAAACCTATGTAGCAAAAATCGATGTGCTATCTTAATGTTAACATACTTATCTAACTTTTTCTTTGAGACCTTTCTCAAAATCATCCTCTTCTCTTGGCACAAACAGGAAGTGAACAGCTCTGGTCATGTGACATTTCACAGTATACATGTGACACTGCGTATATTTCATTGAGACCTTTTATTATTTCAATATATGCTGAAAATGTATAGATGGATCATTCGGTAAGATTTTTATAGCCTTAGAAATAAAACATTTTTTCGGACCAATTGTGACAAGTGGGATTAAATGGGTTAAAGCATTTTGTGCTCTGGTGCTCATCTTTCCAGACTGCAATGAGACTCGACCAGGACTCCCACTGGCAATATTTCACAGCAGCTTGGAGAAAAAGGAAAAATTTCCACACAATACTGGAATTGCCCTTTTCTACTACTGAAAATAAACAGATTAAAACTATTAAAACCACTTTTCATCTTCATAGCATATTTTGCTTTCCTCCTGGTTATGGATGCCTTCTCTTCTCTTTCAGGCTGAAGTACATTTCATAACTTTACCAGGCAGAGGCAATCTACATAGCAGCACTCCCACATGTGGGTTTGTTTCTGCAGACGGTTAAGATTTATAGCTTTAAAGTGTCTCTGTCAAAACTAAAAATAAGGATTTTCTGACTTGATTTTAAAAAGGGTTAACGGAAACTATGCAGATTGCATCTGTCTGTGCCATTAGTGTATATGTGATTCATTCTCGTGTGTGCGTAAAGATGCGTTTTGTGATGCCCGATTTCGTTGTGTTGCAGCTCGGCGGAGTCCGAGGACCTTGCAGTCCACTTGTACCCGGGAGCAGTCACAGTACAAGGGGTGCTGAGGCGGAAAACTGTGCTCAAAGAGGGCAAGAAACCGACTGTGAGAAGATACCTACTTTAGCAGAGTTATAAACCACCACCACTGTGCACACTTCCATGTGTTCTGCTATGTTATTACACAGTACAGGTGCACAGACTTTGTAAAAGTTGGGCAGATTGGGCCATTGAGAGTCTGCAACCGGCACAACACCTCTGCATCTGTCTGCTGGCTTTAACCTTTTTTGTATCGCTGAAGACATTTTTAAACTTAAAGGATTATCTTGCACTGTTTGGACTAGTATGAGACATGGAGATTTTCATTTACTGTTAAAAAGTAAAAAGACAGTGAAACTGTCATCAGTCATGGGGATGATTTATTAGCTTCCATATTTTTCTCTCGTCTGTCTGGCTGGTTTCCCTGCTCCAGCAATATTAACTATTGGCCTCATTTAGTCTTTCTACTCTTGAGTGCTTTCCTTTCCTCATTTTTTTTAAATGCGCTTGAGTTAAAAAAAAGCACATTTTGCAGTCCTTGGACAAAAAAACATGAACACATTAACTACAGTAATGAATAGATCTGTCTTCATATCATATTGAGTTCTTCTCTTTAACCAGATTTTACTTTGTTCATTCAGGTGGCAGCGTGGACTAAATATTGGGTCGCTCTTTGTGGAGCCCAGCTTTACTACTATCCCGCCAAATCCCTCAAGGCCACAGAGAGGAAGCATGTAAGTCTCGTTGGCGGCGTGTCAAAGGTGCTGTTTGTTTGGGAAAAGCGAAGACAACAAGTTTAGTCTTCGCATGAGCGTCAGTTGTTGATTGGCAGTGAGAGCAAATATTCCAGTTGACTTCAAAAGATCCTTCACTTTACTAGGAGACGACACATGAGACCCATTAGTTATTCACCCTTTAAAAGGCCTAATTGCAAAGTGAGCTCAGAGGAAAACACCTTATGGGCTTTTTTTGCTGTGTGATTAGAGAAAAGAAAATGAAAGCAACAAGATGCACATTTTTCTACATAGTTTTGACATAAAAATAAGGAAAGAATGCTGTTTTCAGATGATCTTGGAAATAAACGAGAGACTCTTTTGTTGTGGGACATTTGCTGAAATTCGAAAGCAGTGACGTAATCTGAAGCCACACGGAGCGTAAACCCACTCCTGAAAAAGATAACAGTTTGAAATATGCAAATAAAACCAAATGCAGCAAACTGCAGATCTCATAAACCTGGATTTATTACCAGCAGAATAAAGGAAGCAGATAAATTGTGGGAACAGGCGCTTAAGCATTTTATGAGGAATAAAATAGCGCCTGAAGGACCTGAAAGAACATGTGGCAACCACAGAGGTGAATAAGCAGCAGGCCATCGATGTGGTTATGTTTAGAGGGAGCATCAGTCTGTCTGAGAAAGAAAGATAGCTCGAAATCAACCAAATATGACAAACATCTAGGGTGCAAAAAAAAAAAATCTGAAGGAATCTCTGCAGGACCAAAATTTCTAGCAGATGTTTGAGCAGGAGCTGCAGTCATACTCGAAAGAAGCAATGTGTGAAAACTCTTGTCTTCTCTGGCCTAATGCTAATTGTGACATTCAAATCAAAGTGGGAAATCCAATTTTATTGGATCAAACATTAGTTTCATTGTTATTTTGCTACATTTTTATGAAACTATACATGTATAGATAACAAAACGTTCAGAGATGGTGTTCATCTTAATGCAGCTGCTGCACTGTGAGAGGTCTGGATGGAACGAAAACTCATTGTGTCATCTGACTGTGTTCCCAGTTCAAGTCCACATCCAGCAAAAGCGTGAGTGTGGTCGGCCTCATGACCATGATGGCTGATGACCCGGAGCACCCAGACGTCTTTCTGCTGACCGACTCTGAGCACGGTGAGACGCCCAATTCATAACAAAACACCCTTTTTTGTTATTATTAAACTGTGTTTAATAAAGTGTTCAGTTGGCTTTCACTGAATGCTTCTGAATTTGAACACTTTCATATCCTGTTTTTGTTTATGTTTTGCATACTGCTGAAATCGGCAAGGGCTGGGCAGTGGTTAGTGCCTTCGTCTCACAGTGAGAAGGCCCTGGTTCAAATCCCAGCTTGATTTTTTTCTACGAAGTTTGCATGTCCTCCCGTTGTATGTGGTTGTATGGTTTTCAGGCTTCCTCCCGCAGTCCAAAAACATACTTCATAGGTTGATTGGTGACTCTAAATTGCCCTTAGATTTGCATGAGTGTGTGTGGCCCTGTAATGGACTAGCGTCCAATAGTAGCTGGATAGGCTCCAGCAACCCAGTGTGTTCTGAACATGGATGGATAATATCTGCAAACATTTGCACATCTCTTACCCTACTATTCTCTGGCATCTAAAGTTGAGCAGGACTTCTACCATCTTTTATACAATATTCCGACTGCAGGAACAAACAAGAGACCTGTCATTTTACACTGATTGTCTCCATTACCTAGGTAACACCTACAAGTACCAGGCAGGGAACAGAATGAATGCTATGCTTTGGTTCAAGCATCTGAGTGCTGCCTGTCAGAGCAACAGACAGCAGGTATGAGGTCTCTCTCTCTCTCACACACACACACACACACACACACACACACACACACACACACACACACACACACACACACGTACGTTTAGATTTATTTCTTTTTACACAAAAAGTAATGTATTTCTTTTTTCTTCAGGCACCAGCCAATCTGATGTCATTTGAGTGACAGCAGCACACGAGAGCAAAGAAGAAAGGGACGAGGAAGAGCACTGACTCAGTAGTAGGAGCTTGCACTGCCATGAGCCACGTCAGCTGACTCAGCGTTTCTAGCCTACGTCTCTGTTACGGCCTCACCTGCCACCACTGCCTTAACCAGAGTTCCTTGTGTGTTTGGTGTGTGTTTGGATTAAAAGAGACTGTTTTGGATGCACTGACTACTGAACAAGGACCTGCACCACTGCTCTCGTCTTCTGTTCGCTCCTTCTTTAGTTCAGCGCGTCGGCTTGTCTCGTTCATTCGTGGATGATTCCTTGAGTCTTAGGGATGCTTCTTTACTCTTCTATTTCTCCTTTCTCCTCACAGGTGCAGACGGTTTTTTGTCATAATCCAATTTTCCATTTTCAGAAGTGACATGTCCATCTCTTTTTACATACCTCCTTCGGACTAACTCACTTGGACTTCATTCTGAGAACACTTTCTGAAGTGTTTCGTGTAATTATTTGCCCACCGCGGTCAGTTAGGTGGGCGCACAGACATTCTTTTTATTGCATCATTGAAATCCTAAGGGCTCTGAGTCGCTCTCAGTTCCAACCGGAACAGGGCTCACATCTCTGGAATGTTCTCAGCTTTTCTTACTAAACTTTAGCCCTTTTTTCCAATTACAACAATAATGATGATCTGTCTGATTGTTTGTATAACTGCATAGGGAGGGAGAGAGATGGTGGTGGGGGGGTGTCATGTGGTACGATCAGAATCTAAGCTGTTTACCGTTTGACAGACTCCTTTTCTTGCATTTCTTTGCTTTCTGGCTGACTCCAGCTCATAGAAGCGCTGGATTTACAGGACTCACACAAAACACTAAAACATGAAACTGTGAAAAGGTCCACGATGGAGAGCAAAAGGAACCCAGAAAGCATCATTTTTATGATCTGTTGTTATTCCTCATTGATGGATAATCTGGTCTGGAGGAGACACTTGAAGCTACAATCTTTAATTCCTCTTTTTTTCTTCTTTTGTGTGGTGTTTTAGCAGTGTGAGGTGGACTTCACAGTATTACTATGTAGTAAATGATTGCACAGCAATGTAGGTTGGTCTGTTACTTTTGAATGTTACATTGTGTTTTCTTTTGCAACATTTATTTTTACATTTTTATTACCTTTTTTTGGGGGGGGGGTTGTTTACTGCAGGATAGTTGCTCTTTCTGCTATGAACCATGACCCAGACTAGAAAACTGATATGGAAGTGGCATCTTTGTAAAGATTGGTGCCATGCCACAATTGCATGACAGCTTTTTTTTTTTTTTTTTTCAAGCTGACCAAATGGTATGAATTTGAAAGCTTAGCTGGAATGGAGGGTAGAAACTAGCGCGTTTAACTAAGTTTTTGTGCATCTAAGCTGTATCAGTGAGCCACAGGAAGACAGTAGCTGTTTGTTTGGGTGACAACAGGAGCAATACGATGTTGAAGACAATGATGGGGTGCTTTTTGCACTCAGTAATATCCAAAACCTGAAATGAATCCACTTTTTTTGAAAATCTGTTTACTTTGTATGTTTACATAATCTTTTTTAAACCTTGCACTGCTCCACATGTACTGTATTAGTCAGGGTTGTGTGGAATCAGGTGGAGTTCAACTCGCCAGAGGAGGTCTGGGATGATGGTTAGGTTTATGTGAGAAGGGCACTGATTTCTATCTAGAGCACATCGGTTTTGATGTCACAAGGATGTATTAAAACCATCCCCACCACAGTATCCTGTACAGTTACCACAGATTTGTGTTTAGGTCTGTTGCCATCATTTGAGAGAAGCTAAATCTTGAGATCGGTTATCTGGTAACCAATGGAGAAGGTTCATCAACCTGTGGAGGGATAAATGTGGAAGCCAAAGACAAGCCTGTGTAATGTGAGTGTGCATTTGGGAGCCTGAGAACGCATCTTTTTTTATGTTTTAAAGCAGCGTAATTTAAGCCCAATTTGACAATTCTTCAAGGCTGCCCTCACTGCCGTGCAGTGGGCTCGACCAGCTACTCAATCATAGGTGTGAGATGCTTTTGGGTCAATCCACAACCTCCACAGTGGGGTGTGGAGCGAGGACGTGTGCAGACAGAAGGTAGATTAAGAACTGCTGTGATAAAAGGAGGTGGCAGAGAGAAGCGCTTTGGACTGGTTTCTGTCTGGTTTGGTAAAAGGGCACTGATGGTTTTGAATCAAAGGTGTAAGCAGACAATAAAGTTCAAGATGGACTGTTTTATGGACTGTTCACCTGTGTTTTACCACAAATGTTGGTAGCTTCATCTCAAAGGATCTGCAGAGATGAACCAGCTGGCAGAGATTTTTCTTCTTGTTTTATCATTAAAAACAAGGAGCGTTGGGAAAAAACAGGAAATGACTGTCTATAAAACAGATGCAGATTTCCTATCTTTCAGTTCTAGATTGAAGCAGAGCCACATTGAAGCTACCAGCGTTTGTGAAAACTTGTGTTTTTGTGTTTCACTTGCTGTTGAGTTTTCCTCATTGATTAGTTTATGTACATCATATAGTCATAAATGTGTGTTTTGAGCCAAATTGCAGCCATCTTTTTTGCCCTTTCATTTTTATTTTGCAATCTTTGTTTTTTCTTTTAAAATGGGTTATGAAAAAGGAATATTCAAGGGCAGGTCAATCTTTATTTATCGTTTTATGAAGAAAGTCGATTCCATGCTTTATATTTCTCAGCTTTACTAGATTTCTCCTTTGAATGACGATGCCCTACAAATGTCCTGTTTGTTTAACTTCCACTGTTTGCTCTTTGGAGGAAATCACTTTCCGTATTCTTGATGGTCTCGCCAAAACATTTTTTCAGCTAACACGAAGGGTTCGACCAGAGGAGGGCTCACTGTCTGAGCTAATGTGGCGCCTGTGTCCACCAGTTGGGTGTTCCTTCTCAGTTTACCCGGGAGAGCAACAACAGTCTTTGAGTCAGAGATGTTGAGGGGTATAAATGACCTTCACCTAGCTTTGTGTGCGTCTGCTTCTCTGTGTCATGACTGTGGCCGGCGCTGTGACCTCACTTGTGAGTGATGTGCTGCCAAGTGTGAAGTCTGAACCAATAAACACTCTGCCCTTCTTTCTTTTTTTTTACTCCACATTTCTGCCTCTCTGTGTCAGAAGAATGTGTGTGAAGATGGAATAAGAAACGTTGGTCGGTTCTAAAACCATTCTTGAAATTTTAGAAGTGATTTAGCCAAGATGCTTACATTTTTTGTGTACTAGTAGCTTTTATTATTACAAAAAGTTTACTCAATACAAATGTACACAAAAATACCAAAATAGAATTTTAGTGTCAATTAAGAATTCAGTTAGTGAATAAACTGTTCAAAATCAAGTAGAGCACTGATTCAAGAACATGGATGGATGGACATTTTAGTACAAATTCTAGTACAGTACAGTATACCTAGTGTAACATACACGTCAATATTTTCCTCAAACAAATCACAAAAAAAAACTGTTTGACATGGTTCTGGAACAGAATATTCAACCTGACAAAACAATGACATGAAATAAGAAAATTAAAATAGGTCTGTTAATTTGACAAATAATAAATACATTTAAACACTGTAAATAGCCTAATTGCTTTAGATTACTTCCGATTTTATACATATAGACAGGGCTCTAAATTAACTTTATTTGGGTACTAGCCGGGGTGGTCGGTAACATCCAAAGTCTACCAGCCAAATCTGGACTCTACTGGCCAAACATTACTCAAGAAAAATAATTTGTGTATTTGAAAGTAAAACAGTTATTTCCTTTATTTCTAAAGTTTCAGCTAATGATTATTCTCTCACAAAACCAAATTACTAATTATACTTGAAAATATAGTCTTATGTCATGTTTCATAACATGAAAGAAATTTAATTTTATCTTGACAAAAGATACTTCTGATCTCTGAACTTTTTCATGAACACATACCTTTTCTTTAAAGCATCAACTTGGTCTGCAAACATTACACAGCAAAATGTTGGGGAAGTATTAGTGACCAACATGAACTGTTTATTCTTTTTTTAGTCAATCCCGACAACAGTATTGGGCACAAAGCAACAAAGTCCATGGATGACCTGCTGGGCACTCACATTGTGAGTGTGGTCAACTTTGTTGCTTAGTCTGTTTTTTTAAGATTCATTTTTAATGATTTTTTAAATTTATTTTTTATAGAAGTGTTTTGCTTTCAATTAAAATAAGACCACTTCTTTATTGAATGCAATATGCTTCCATAAAGATTAAAACTTGCAATTAACACTAAAATATTTACTTTAAAAAATTCTGTCATGCATAGAAAAACATTAATATTGAAAATGTGCAGCGTTTTGCCTTGTGTGTGTTCTTACAGATCAGTGTGTAGTAGTTTCTATTGTCAAAAAAAAATCATTTTACCCTTTTTTTTTTTTTTTTATTGTAAAGACCCTGTTCAAAAGTTGACATACCCTCATGACTTAGTTCTGAAAACAGGCACACAAGCTGAAACAACGACAGCTTAAGGTAATCGTCCTCACCTGTGACTCGTGTGCCTGGAATCAATGTGTAAGATTTTGGATTGTCTGGGCTCCCAACAGACCATTGCATCCTTCCTCCAGTGCTGCACTGCACTGACATTTCTGGATCCTGAATCATGGGGAAAGCTAAAAAGCTGTCAAAATATCTACGGGAAAAGGTAACTGAACTGTACAAAACAAGAAAGAAATTTAAAAAGATATCCAAGGAACCTAGAATACCAGTCAGCAGTGTTAAAACTTTGACCAAGCAGTGGAAAGTGAGGGGTTCTTTTGAAATCAAACCATGATCACAAACATTTCTGCCACAACTGCCAGACAAATTTGTTTGCGATGCAAAGAAGTCATCAGGGTGTATATAAACTTTTGAACAGGGTCATTTGGGAAGCTTCTGTTGTCATTATGTTGTTTTTTAAAGGGTAAACAGAAATTTTTGACAATAAATAGCTTCACCCAACCAGTAACTGTGAGTGGAAAAAGTTTTTGTGTAATCATCCTCTGACAAATGATCAAAAAATTGTACTTTCTTACAGGGTATGTCAACTTATGAGCACATGTATATATTTTGTCAATATTATGATTAGGTTTACTCTGTTTCATTGGAATGCAAAATGGGGTAATCAAAGACCAATAATCTTATGTTTAGATTATGTAATTATGTTCCCAAACATGTCAAGCCATGAGATGCTCTGTAGATCATTTCAAAATATCAAAACAAGAAGATATTGGATGCGTTCTCCATATGATTTACAGAAAGAGCACTTTTCAAGCTTTAGAGAAAAAAATAACAAATGTGTTCATTTGCTGGATAAAATCAAGCTGATTTTTTTTATTTTTTTTATTGAACACTACTATCAAATGTCAACATAAGAACTTGCTCAGTATTATTAAAACATTATAAACTAAATAAAACATGCTGTTATGTGAACTTTCACCCAAAATAATGTGGTGGTGTTTTTTTTCTTTATAAATCCAAATTGAAGTCACAAACATCGAAACTGTTTTCATCGTGGTGAAACACTGCCCCCTGGTGGAGCGGAGGCAGAGATGCATCAAGAGGAAGTGTTTCGGAAGTGGTTACGGTAACTATTAGGGCGACAGGGCGGAGGAAAGGGGGCCAACCGAGTGGACTGAAAATGACAGTGACTTAGCACCCGTTCCTCTTTCAGTTTCGTAATGCGTGACTTTACTGAAAATAGTCTACATCTACGTGTGACCAGAAACGAATGGCTGAAAGGTAAGCCAGTCGGGTGGGCAGCCACTCAAACATACCAGTGAGTGTGCCGCTAGCGTGCTGTTCTAGCTAATATAGTAAGGTGTACAGCTATTTGCTAAGCAGTTAGCTTGAGACTTTATGTTCCGATAGAAGACGTTACGTGTGGAATAATAGTGGCTACCAGTGACATTTATACATTTTTTTTACTTTTCATTTTTTTGGGTTGGTTTTGTAATCAAAGCAGGCCAACTGAGGTCCCCTCATCCCCTCCCCTCCCGTCAATCAATGTAATGAAAGACTGATTGTTACGGACTGCCTGCGTGGCTAAACCCGGGTCGTTCGGAACAAATTAGCCGTACTTGTGATGTTTCAGCTAACTTTCCGTGTTTGCCCCCATTTTGCTCATTTATTTTAGCTTCTGTTAACTAACCACGGCAGGTAACTCTTAGGAAAACTCGGTTCTCGCATTAATCTTACTAATTTTAATTGTTGCTAAAAAAAAATAACGCCCGTCTGAACTAGGTTTAGATAATAAAGTGGCATTCTGATAAATGCCTGCTCATGTCTCAATGATGACTGAACGGATCGATAGCGCTCAGTGATGGATTATGAGGTGAGGAACCCATTAAAACTGTGCTCTGTCATTTTAAAACGAAGTAAAACGTGCGTTTAGAACAATTTCCGGGTCAAATCTGACCAGTTAACAGACCTGATTGTAAAAGTCCATTTGGATTCACAGTGATCAGAATGAAAACTTTTGTGGGGTGTTTTTGAGCGAAAACCTCAAATAATTTGTAGTAAGAGTCATAAATATCTGTTTCGCCCCATCTTTTGAGTTTAGTTCAAAGTTCATTCATTTTTTCAAACCACTTTATCCCTTTCGGGGTCACAGCCTTGCCGGAGCCTAACCCGGCTAAAGGGTGAAGGCAGGGGTCACCCCTGGACTGGTCGCCAGTCTGTCGCAGGGGCCACAATCACACAACCATCCACACCTAGGGACAATTTAGAGTGACCAATTAACCTGGGAATCTTCTTGCTGTGAGGCAAGAGTGCTAATCAAGTCCAAATTAAATCTAGTTGAACTGTTAAGATATGTGCACTTTTTCATGAACAAGCTGTTCTGGGAACAAAACCTCTCATTGTGATTTATTTAAACAATTTTGCAGTGAATGGAAGAAAATTCCTCCTTCCACAATAAAGGCAGTAGTTGCATTCAGTTTTGACACGACCACTTCTAATGTTTAGTAAGTAGTTACTTCTGACCTACAAAAAAATGTTTGATTATTTCAAACAACAAAAAGAAAATTAGGTGTTTTTTCTTCTAGACAATAAAATAATTTTCACAAGAATACATTTAAATGTGACATAAAAAGTATATAATTAGGAATGAAAGGAAATACTTCACCGAAGTTGGCCTTTTCATGGTCTGGGTTTGTCTTAAACTCACTGGTAAATCCCTGGCATTATCAGATTGTGTTCTGCTTTTTAAACTATCAGATTAATTTTTGCCTTTTCTGTTAAAAAGAAACCGATTTAATTTCCCCTTCTTCTGTAGATACATTGGAGTTTGTTGGTCATGATTCATGTTAGCTGTTGCTAGGTCACCCTCTGCCTTTGGCCAATGTCCAAATTCATCAGGTCAATCAATCAGTTTCCTCCAAACATCCAGTCGACCGTCCTGTGTTCTATCAAACGTCTTCAGGCTTTAGTTTTCTTTTGTTTGTTAACCCTGCAGGTGACACTGTGTTTACCCAGATTGCTGAACACTGTAAACCTTCAGGAGATCGCATATTAAAGGACCGGTAGGGCTGTTGGAGGTTGTGCGTTGTGATGCATCAGGGGTGAAGGGGCTTGCTGCAGGGGTTGCACACACACAGCATCAGGCGAGGAGGGGATCGGGGCCGGTCAGTGTGGAGATGAAGCTCAAACAGCGCATGGTGGTGCTGTGTGCTGTGCTGCTCCTGCTGGGCCTGGCCAAGATCTTCCTGCTGGATGGTGGTGAAGGATCTGCAGCCAGCCGGCGGGATGTCAGAGCATTTCGAAAGGTCAGCACTGTGCAAGTGCAATAGGACTATAAGGATGTGACTGTGTTTATTGTATGTATTAAGTGAGATGTTTAAGTAAACATTGCTGTCACTGAACAGATGGAAGCCAGCCTCTCGCTTCCTCGTGGCGCTCGCCTCACCCACACCCTTCAGTCTCCATGGGAGATTGCCAGCCAGTGGGTGGGGCCCAGGGAAGTGTACCCGGAGGAGACCCCAGAGCTGGCCGCTGTGCTCACCGCCATGAGCATGGCGAGAATAGAGCGTGCAGACGTGGGCTATAAGGGCACGCAGCTGAAAGCCTTGTTGGTCCTGGATGGAGGACAGAAAGTAGTCTTCAAACCCAAAAGGTGGGACTGAAAAAAAAAGGTAAATATTAAAAACAAGGGTTTGTTGTTTCATTTCTTATCATTTCCTTCAGATACAATCGAGACTACATAGTCGAAGGAGAACCATATGCAGGTTATGATCGACACAACGCAGAAGTGGCTGCTTTTCATCTGGACAGGTGGACCCCATGACTCCTCCTCAAACTTTATTTGATGTTGACATGCAGCTGATGTTGATGGGCCTATGTGCTCCTCCCCAAGGATCCTAGGATTCAGGAGAGCACCTCTGGTTGTAGGGCGACACGTCAACCTGCGAACGGAGATCAAACCCGTGGCCACTGACCAGCTGCTAAGCACGTTTCTCTCACAGGGCGAGTATCCACCCACATCTTCATCCTCACTCACTGAAATAAACTTCTAAAAGGGAAGCACTTTCTTTTTCCTTTTCATGTGTCTATGAGGAGTCCAGTTTCCTCTTAATTACTTCAACCTTTCGTTGTTTTACCCTCAAAGAAACTAAGGGATGTATGTGACACTCCTTCATGCCCATTCTGCTAAGGCAGATTTCAGTGGAACTTCAGGATGAAGCATCATTAAAATCATTTGATGAAGTGATTAGCCACCATTAGCACCTCTCTTAGTCATGGACAAAAGCAGGTAAACAAATGACTGATGGTGGACACTTTCACACGTTATCACTGCCACTTCTACTGCATTCATTAAAGGGGAACTCCAGCAATTTAGCACAAAGGTCAGTTTGTCAGTCAAACCAACTGAACCTGTGAATGTTTCTGTGGCAGTTGGTGAATTTTATCTGAGATTAAAATAACTAGGGGTGCTTCAGTCAGTTTAAGAAAAATGAAAGGTTTGTTGTAATAAAGGTTTACTGCGAATCTGCCTCTTTCATTTTTTACAGGATGTTTTATTTCATTTAAACAAATCTATCTATCTATCTGTCTATCTGTCTATCTATCTATCTATCTAATTCTTTTCCCAATTCTGACAAATTATTAAATACAATTGCTTAGGTTAAACATTTTACAGATATGTGCAATAAAACTTTACAAGGCAAAAAAATGAAAATTGTTTTGCGGGAAAAAAATTAAGTCAAGTTTTCAGGTTTAACTTTTTTGCCATGTAAAGAATGTATGTTTTATAATTTGTGTATTTTAAATATAACGACAAAATATGTATAGCTATGTAATAATATTTACATGTCAGGATGGAATAGAAGCAATGATTCTTTGTGAAAGCTTTAACTATTTCAAGCTTTATTCTTAATTTTTCTTCCTATTCAGTCAAGTGAAGTAAAACAACTACAGTATACAAATATGTCAGATTGTAGCATTTTTAACTAATTTTCCATTTGGAAAGGATAGAATGGAATGGGCTGCATGGTGGCACAGTGGTTAGCACTCTTGCCTCACTGCAAGAAGGTTCCCGGTTCAAGTTCTGGCTGGGGGACTTAAAGCAGTGTCACCAATGGGGGACCTTTCTGTGTGGAGTTTGCATGTTAACATGCATTTTTTTTTGCAAAAAATGAATGAATAGAATGGAATGCTTTGTCACCACATAGAAGCATAACAAAATTAAAGAATTATGTCATGTTAAGGTGCATTTGTAGACATGAGAATAAAAAACAAAAGTAAAGAGTCAAAAATAGAAGCACATTGGTGAAAACGGTATAAATATGTCCCAAAAGTCACATGCCTCCTCCAATGGGTGCTCTGTGTTTCTGGGTTGTTGGGCCCATGGAGGGTTGTAGACAGGACATCATGAATATGGATTATAATAAGTGTTTTCTGTGTATTGTAAGGAGAATGTTAGTTACACGCACTTGTGATGTGTGCGTGTGGGCATTCCTGAGGTGTCTTGACACCACATGATAGGATTTTTTTTTTTTTAGTTTTTCCTCACAGGGCAAGGATGTCAGTCTTAGTCTGTTTTGTTTAGTCTAGCAACCAGCTATTGTTTATATTTTTATGACTGACTTTATGTTCTTTGCATAAATACCGGTGTGAAGCCCAGTGAGACGGCTGTGGTTGTGATATTAACTAACAAGCTCCAACGTGTTTACGGTTTGGGGGAGATCGGAAAAAAATGAAAAATCCGTATGACGTACCTGCATTGCACCTACTTCATCCTGACTTACCCTTATTTACTGTTTAAGTGTTCTCTACGACCTGGCGCCCGCATGCCTGTAGGGAAAAAAATGTACCCGCTCACCTAATGGACTACGACTATATTTTGTGCAGGTTTGCAGATATTTTGCCACCCGTAAGGGCAGTTGGGACTTTAGAACTAAGGTCACGTTCTTGTGAGTATACAGCGGTTCTCTGAGAGTTCTGTCAGTTGAGAAAAAGGGAATTTCCTCTTTCAGTCTATGAAATGAAAATATATTAATCAAAATCCCAGAACACTTGTTAAATTCTCTTCTGAAAAATAATTTTCAAATCAAAATATTAATTATTGAATTAAAGATAAATTATGCTCATTCCTTTTTAAATGTATTTTGTAACTACAAACAGAACACTTTACAGTTTAGTTTATTGTAAATTCACTCCTAAATTAGAAATCTTATGTAGTACCCTTTAGACCTATTTCACTTTTATTTATTTATGACTGATTAAAACGAGCTTTATTTAATTTTAAGCTGTCCAGTAAGCCATGAAATCATTGTTGCCCTTTGCTGAGACTGTAGTTTCAGGAAGTGTGCTGTGGGATATTCCCCAACCCCATTAATGCTCTGCACGCCCTCAATTTAAACACCATGTCCCAAAAAAGTTTTCTTTGAAAAGATGAAAGTTTGAACCCTCGTGTTTATGCAGTTACCAAGTTTTCTGCAGGATGATGTCCAGAGCCTCCAACAAACGGTTTTTATTCAAATGTTTGAAATTCCTGAGATTTAAAAATGTGATCAAATATACAAAAAATCACCTTTATTAGATGAGCTTTTACTTTCTGTATTATTAATGCAGTTTGATATGTCTAAGCACCCCTCTATCACTAAGAATATATTAAAATTGGGGAAAGAAAGTTCTCTCTTCAAAAATGTAGCAACTTTATAACATCGGGATTCATTTTTTTTCTATCATTTTGCATTCTGCAAATCATTATTATTATTTACTCTCAGCAATGATCTGAAAATGAAAGGGGATCGAATCAGGTACTTGAAAGCATTAGACTTGAAGTTAAAATATCTACATGAAAAGTTAAGAGCAGCAGGCGTCAGGCCACAACATTTTTAAACCAGTGTGCAGATTTCCCTGTTAGTGCCTCTATGGTCATTAAAGAAAAAAGTAAACGTTCCTCATTTTACCTTGAAATTAATCATCACCGAGGTTAGAACATTTAAATCTTATTAGATTCTGTGGTTTGCATGAATTTTCATTTCATTAAAGCAGCATCATGGTTCTTCTCTTCAGGAAATAATACGTGTTTCTATGGGAAGTGTTACTACTGCCGGGAGACGGAGCCAGCCTGTGCAGAGGGAGAGGTGATGGAGGGCTCCGTAACACTGTGGCTGCCCGACGTCTGGCCTCTGCAGAAACACAGACACCCATGGGGGCGCACGTACAGGGAGGGAAAACTGGCCCGGTGAGTTACCGGCACGTCGCTGCTGGAGCTTCCTGTGTGGAGTTTTTATTAAAAAATATTAAAAATTTGTCAGAACTACAGTCGTTTCTATGTCTCACTAACAAAAGTACATTCTTAAAAGCTTCCATTTCCTCCTGTTTCAAAACCTATTGATTCCTGAAAGGAAAAAAAATGTTTTTTAAAAAAAAATGAGCAACAAAGTTTGAAATGAATCCTCTCCACATAAATAGAAACACCCAAGAAATGAATATGAAAGGTTCCTGAACATTTCTATTTTTTTTTTCTTTATTCTAGTTGATTAATTTTATTTGCAGTTTTTCTTTTAGTGTTTGGTGTGCTTCAAAGTACGACAAATTTCATCTCTGGATGACATGTTGTAAGTCCAGCGCTTACAATTTGGCCAGGGGTACACAACGATTTTAAAAAAAGGACAACTCAAATGCAATTTTAAGCTTAGTTTTCTTAATGTCCTCTATCATCAGAAAAATGACACAAGAACAGTGTTAAAAATACGAAGAATAAAATATTCATTGATGTAGGTCTTTCAAAGTTGCCTTTTTTCTCAGTTTTTGCTTTTAGGAGACCATCTGACCCAGACAACTCAAATGTGTTGAAGTACTACCATCTGATCTTGCCTTTTATTTTTTATACGTAAATATCAGTTGTACTTGTAAATAAAACTGAATTTGGAAAAGCTGCAGATTTAGTCATGACTCCCAATGTATTTTTAAAAACAAAAATGCCTCAGTTCTTTCTTCTTCTCTTCGTTTTGATATTATAAAGATGAAGAGGGAAGATTGCTTTATTTTTTTGATAATGTTGTCTGATCATAAACTGAACCCTCATCTCCCAACTTTAGGTTTTCCTTATTGAGTAAATAGAAACTTCAGTATATGTATAAAATGGAAAAAATTACCCTGAAAGTGAAAGCTGTCATGGTGTCTGTTTGGAAGATTGATTTTAAAAAAAAAAAAATCTTTGATCTTTCCTGTTTTTCCCAACTAGCTGCTGCTGCTTCTCCGTGTTAGTGCCTGTTAGTGGTTCAACATTAAAGATTGATCATGAAGGAAGATGAAAATTCTGCTCACACTCGCTCTTATGTAGATGATGGCAACGATCAGCGTTTTTTTTTTTTTTCCCAGCGTCCTCTGGTAAAACTTGCTGTCTTCATGACAATTTTCCCTTAGAGTCAGTAAAAACGAAGTGTTAACTTTAAAGAAAAACTAAACAGCAAATTTCCTTTTTATTTGTAGCAGGATTATCAAGTCTCCCAGCACTCTGAATCTAATCAGATCTTCGGTTGCATCTGAGTTTAAAACTTTTGTTTTGGTTTACAGATGGGAGTATGATGAAAGTTATTGTGACGCTGTTAAGAAAATGCCGCCATACGATGCAGGCCCGAGGCTCCTGGACGTCATCGACACGTCTGTGTTTGATTATCTCATCGGGAATGCCGACCGACATCACTACGAGAGCTTCCAGGATGATGGAGGAGCCAGCATGCTCATCCTGCTGGACAACGCAAAGAGGTGAAAGGAACCAAAGGAAAACCTTAACTGAAACTCACGTTCATTTTGTGTTTTATTCATCTACTACTGACTCTATAAGTGAACTGGACAAAGTGAGTGTGAGGTCACCTATAGAGATGACTCACTTCCGGCTCCAACTGGACATTAATAGAAAAAAGATGATGAAATATATAAGATTTGCAAGAACATGTTTTCAAAAAGAAAAGTACCAGAGCAAAAATGGTTATTCTGACAAATAGAATAACTCCGTAATAGCTTGTCAATAGAAGTATGTGGGATTTTGGCTTCTTGCAGCCAGTAGTTACTTCCTGTTTGGTGGTGGTGAGGGTCACTCTTTCCAATTCTCTTATCCAACCAATGGTAACTATGTCAGCCAGAAGTGGGGGGGTCAGTGAGGCTCTGTTATTCCTTTTTCCTTAAGAGGGAAATAAGTCCTCTGTGCTCAGTGAGTGAGTGAGGTTGTGGCTGTAATCTACAAACTGTAATCTGGATTACAAACCAGTTCCTGTGTGGGTTTGACTATCTTCCTCATTTTGGCTGAACACAATTCAGTTGTTCCTCCTGCAGCTTTTAGCACCTCAGTTTGAACAGCTGGCTATGGCAGGTGGCTGCTTGAAGAAACGTACGTTTCGTGTTCTTTTGGGTCTTGCTCATCAATCTGCCCAAAATGGATGATCTCATTAACGTTGCTCTTAAACCCTGTTCCTTTAAAATAAAACGGTGTACTTTTTTTTTTTTTTTTTGTTCAATCTTGCATCTTGGCTTATCCTAATTACCTGGATCAGACAAATATCGCATCACTTAATCCAGGGAATTATCAGTATGTGGGGCAGGAACATTTCTGGGAAACAAAGCAGGTTGCTGGTCTGGAACACCATGGTTGAATCCAAAGGATTTGGTGTTTCCTGATGGCACTCACAGTTCCTATCATTCCTGTTTTCCTTGTGTCCTTTTCTCGTACACCAGACTCTTCTCCAGGACATTCCAATTGGTAAATGAAACCTGTGTACAAATGCAGTTTGAAAAGGCCAAACTTTAACCAGGCATGCAGCTGTCAGACAAAACGCTGCACTTTCAGATGGACAGGAGTGAAGGTCTTGATGCTCATTCTCCTAAACATAAAATTAGACATGAGACTTCCTCAGAAATGTTATATTCTGTTTCATTAACAACAGACTGCTCATTTTATTCAAGCTGATTTTCAGAAGTATTTCATTTTAGTTGTAATGACAGTTTTCTTTGATCTTTTCCAGTTTGTCTTGTTTTCTTTCAATTTTCTTATCAGCATTGACTCATAGAAAGAATCCATTCTCACAAAGTTAGGGACTGATGGTACTCCTTTGAAGTGATCGTGTCTGTGATCAAAACCCACCAGTGGAAACTTTCAGTGAAACTTTCATCCATCCATCTTCTGCTGCTTGTGAAACTTAGTTTTCGCTTCTCTTCCCCCCGTCTTACCTGCACTCATAAACAGTTTTATGAGAATAATGTGTCAAAATTAATTTCTGCTTAGAGTTTTTTTTGTAATCAAAGTACTTTGCGCTAAAACAAGGTCCAATTCCAGGTACCGCGGGCCTCCATTCTGCTTGTTTTTCATATGGACAGAAACTGGGATGCTTAAAAAGAAGCAGGACACTTTGACAGGCACCGTGTCCTTAAGCAAGGCACCATATTTTAAAAGAAATGAACAATTACTGTAAATAAATGTTTTTGTTTTTTTTTTTAGTGTCTGTGAAATGTTAAGACTTCTAAGTATTTTTATGTCTTAAAGTTTTTACTTGTTAGAATTTTTTTATAACCTTTGAGTATTTGTCAAAATTTCTTCATCTATTTGACTCACTGCAGCAGCAGTAAAAGCAAATAAAAACATGCTTCCCCGTTGTAAATGCTAGGCATAGGAGTGGAAACACGTGTAGTGTGGATGAAACTTGATGCAGCTCTCAAACCCTTTGGTTCTGTGTAAAAACTGCTGCAACTCAGATAGTAGATGCTCTTTGTGTTGATTTTTTTTTCTGTTGTGTGTTGTTTTCACTAAAGTCTGTCCATAAACCTTGATGGATCTACTTCTTCTGACATATTTCTGTTTCTACAGTTTTGGCAATGCAGCTCTTGATGAAAGAAGCATCCTGTCACCGCTCTACCAGTGCTGCATGTAAGTTAGAAAATCACTACCGTATGTTTTTTTTGGGAATATGTCGTTATATTGCAGGAGTGAGTCTTATAGTCAGCAGCAACTTATATATGTGATTTTTTTTTTTTATTATATATTTGCTCATGTATCATTATTTTCTGACTAACAACCGGTTGCCCTTTTAGATCCACTAGAGATCCACTGTAGGTGTGTGTTTCTGTATTTGCTACTGACAGCAACACTGAAGAAGAAGCGCCATCCAAAACAAACTCATTTTTCTTGTTTGCATTGAGGCATTATTATTCTTGTTTTTATTTATTCCTTCCTCGGACTAATGCCGGAGAGAGATTCATTAAACTGGTTTTCAGAGACATGGAAGTACCGCTGAAATGATCAGCTCTAGTTCATGCTGTAGAAGTATCTGAAAGATCTCATGAACCCGCATACGAAGATTGCCGATGCTTTTGTAAGGCCTCTTCTTGGATAAACTCCCACTGTTTGCTTTTCTGCTCGTCCGACAGGATTCGTGTGTCGACGTGGAACAGGCTGAACTTCCTGAAAGGTGGTTCTCTGAGTTCAGCGATGCGCCAGGCTCTGGCTTTTGATCCTATCCACCCAGTCCTGGCTGAACCGCACCTCGCAGCCCTGGATAGGCGTCTGTCCGGAGTCATAGCAACTGTGAAGCAGTGTGTGGAGGTGCAGGGGCCGGACAACACTTTAATAGAGGACCGAATGAACCTCCCACATCCTTAGAAGCAGAAGAGGCGAGATGGGGAGCCTGGAGGAAGGAAGAATTAACATGTAGGACCAAAGACCTCATCTCTTTACTTTTTTTCTCTGGACAAATGAGGGATCTTCTCAAACATGTGACTACTTTGCAAAAAACTCAGGACCTTAAGCAGTCAAGACTGCATCTACTGTAAAAACTGTCCATTTAATACTACTGGTTATGGTGCCAATTTCGTCCCAGGAGGTTTTTTTTTTCTTTTTTCTAGGAGATAAAGGGGGAGAGATGATCATGTTCAAGAGAAGACTTGACTGCACTACTCCAGAGCTGGAAAATCCAAGAAACTGAAACGCTGTTTTTCAGTCTAAAACAGGAGTTTTAAACTTCTTTTAAAGTCCAAAAACTGCTTGAATGACTCAAGACTGAACCCTAAGCAGAGAAGAGACTAGTTCCCCATCAGTGTACATATTTACCTGCTGCAGAACAGTGCCATAGCATCACGACATCATGAACATGTGCAGAAAAAAAACTGCATGTTGGGCCATATTGTGCCATTTATGAGAAGCTACTGACTTGAATGGGATAGAAAGGGGGGTTGCTGCTGTGTGGGCTCATCTCCAGCATTAAACTTATGGTCTGCTTTAAATTTGGTTTCTCTCAGTCATCCTTCACCACTTGAAAGGGCCGGGTCCCTTTCAGAAATGTGTCAGGCTGCGGGCGCCGGCCTCTTGCCGCGCATCTTTCAGGCTGAGTGGCTTTAGTTTTGCTTTTCCTGTTATTGTTTGGATGGCGGCGCGTTAGTCATTGTTTGAGATGTCAGTGTTTCTGTGACCCGTCACCTGTGGATGCCATTGAGTTTATGATAACCTCATAGACTCACCTTCTGTAAATTTCAGTGATTTGTTTCCAAATCCGATTTAACTTTTATTTAAGATCATAATTTATTAGGAATAAAAATGAATAAAGAGGACTGACTGCTTTGTTTTTAAGGTAGACAGACATGTTGTGATACCATTTCAGTCATTTGTTTGAGCTGTCTGAGGATGAAAACAAAACATTTCTTGACAGGAGGGTTTACCTGAGTGGGTTGTAGGATGGGGAGTTATTTTCTGTGTCGTCAGGACACCTGGGAGGAAGTGGTTCTCCCTTGTCTTCAGCTCTGATCCTGAGAAGCTATAAACAAGCAAGAGTTTCACCTCGGTTCGAGAATTTGTCAGGATGTGTGTGGGCAGCTGATGAATAAACTCACATCACACTGTTCTTCCAGAAACTGACTTTCCTCATCTTTTAGGGGGCTCACATTGAAATACCCATCATCTTGTCCAGATAGCGAGAAAAAGGTAATCCCCCCCCCAAATCTGAAGATTTGACACCCTGGGACTTTCCCTCCAGAGCTGTGTTATTGTGGTGGCATCATGGCGAAAACGGGGGCGGTTTAAAGCCCTGCTCTCAGCTGGGTTTCTAGCATTTATCGTTCCAGACGAGGGACAACTTCACTTTGAAACCATCTGGCAGGTGTCACCCTCCATCAGATGTCTTTCTTGCACACCCCAGATGATATAGGACACCTGTTTTTTCTGTGTTAACCACCTTGAAACGAAACCGTGAAAATCAGTGTAGATCATGTCGAGGCATGTCAAATAAGCACTTCACTGTGAGCTGACTCAAGCCAATTCTCCTTACAGCTTTATTCCACAAAAAGAGACTTTTTAAATTTTACTTTGTTTTTTTATTTCTCCCTCAAAACTGCTCAGTTTGACTTTTATTTTTTTTCCAGCAGCTCTTGATGTGTGCACGTTTTCATCTAGCTGCAATCCGAACATCACCATCTGAGGGTCACAATTCCTCCAAGATGTATTTTTTCATTCATTCATTCATTCATTCATTTTCCAATCCGCTTTATCCCTTTCGGGGTCACGGGGTTGCCGGAGCCTAACCCGGCTACTCATGGGCGAAGGCAGGGGACAATCCCTGGACTGGTCGCCAGTCTGTCGCAGGGGAGATGTATTTTTATCAAATGGAAACCTTCTTTTTGTGGAAGGGTGACGGTCTGGAACCGGATCACCAGACTCTGACTCACTTCAAAAAGTATCAACTTAAAAATGAGGCAGCAGGTCAGTCGCATCTCTAGAGGAAAACCGTTTTAATAAACACCCAAGTGGTATGAGGGGTCTTGTCCACGGCCAAACTCAGCTGAAATGGGGTCATTCTGAAGCTTTGATGCTGTTTTGTAGTGATTTAATTTTTTTTTTTTTCTTTAGGGGTTAAAGGAGCGGTCTGTCTTATATCCCAGGCATGATCAAGTCTGAGATAAAAGCCCACTTTTGGGATTAAATCCATTTTTTGGAGCTTCAGAAGTGCCATTTATGCAGATCTGTTTAATGGGATTGTTTTTTTTCCCTCAAGTTTCAAAGAACTCCACCAAATGCCTCCAAAAAAAGGGAAAAAAAAAAAAAAGGAAGTTGGTACTTTTAATTTAAAGTAAAAATCTAGAATGAAACCCAGAGACAAAGCAGCTGTTGTCAAACATTTCACAAAGTCTTGACCCAACTAAGGTCATTTGAGCACTCAAATGCAGGAAATCAAAAGCAACATGACACGTAAACTGTAACGTGACTCAGCCCTGGCACTCTGATGCCCTTCAAGAGTGAATGTGTGGTTTGTCAGTCTCTGACTTAACCTTTTAGGCTCTACTCTTGACTTCTAAAGGTCAACAAGCTTCAGCAACATTATGTAGAAGTAATGGACAGATTAATGTTTTAAGAAAAAAATCCCAAGAGGAACCACAAGTAACAAAGCTGTAGTCACAGCTGCCCTTGCAGGTGGATACGTGCTGTCTGCAGGTGACAAATGGGCAAACCTGTGCGGGGAAAATGTGTTAAGATCGTAGTCAAACCCGTGAGACAAAATCAAACCATGTTCATGCACATGTTCTTTTCTACAGGCACACTGCAGGCTTCAGATTGTAGTGAAACAAAAATAACACAAAAATAAGTAGGTGAAGCGCAGGTGTGTCTTACAGATTTTTCCATCTCCCCAAGTCCTGCACACTTCTGCATGTTAGTGCTCTGCACGCAACCTTCCACTAAACAGCCCTAACATACAGAAGTGGAAACGAGGAAATAAGACATTCATCGAAGTTTTTGTGGACATTCAACGCACGGCTCACGGCACTGAAGTAGCACGTCCACATCCTGTGTAAGTGCGTGGAACTTACATCCTGCTTGCAAATACTGCAAGACACACCTGTGCTCCCTGTAAGATCCTGTCTACAACCCTCCTATGGACCTGGACAGCCGCGAGGATGACCCGTACCGTTCAATCCCCGTACGGATACATGTGACTAAGGCTGAAATGGACCTGGAGGTTTCAAAATAAATGTGCGATAAGGGCCAGAAGAAACCGAAGCATCATTTCACTTTTTACAGAGTACAAAAGGAGTAAAAACGAACCCAAAATCAAAGCAAAGACAGACACTAGCTAGGGGGGGAAACAATTCAGTTTAACAACAATTCGATTCATATCACAGTTTGTGGTTGCTGATGCAATTTATAGTTGATGTTGGTTCATTTTGAACGATCAGATTCATTGATCTAAAATCAATACAGAACATCTTTAGCCAAAACTTCAACCAGTGTGACTCAGAGAGAAATACCTGGTACTGAACAGTGCAGGTGAAGTTTTCCTGATTTCTTATAAGATAATCAAGTGTCCATTAAATATGTGAACAAACGAGAACGAATGTCAGATCCATTTACATTTTAGTTTGATAAAGTTCAGCGTACTGTTGTTTTTCCACATCAAAATAATACAAAGAGGACATCATTAGAACATCCTACCACACTGTATGATCACGTCTTTGTAAAATTCTGTGTTTTCACACATTGGACTGTAATGATGGTTGATCATTTTTTGCAGCCATCACGTTGTCCGGTGTGATGCACTTGGTCATTTTTATGTTACAGTAAAACAAACCTACCACGTCTCAATCCAAATTTTATTTTCCAAAATGATTGGATACTGGATTGATTTAATTCATTTTGAAAGGATTTTTGAAAGTTGGATACGATTCGATTAGGCTCAGACAGATTGATCTTGGATTAATTAGTTCATTGATTAATCAATTACACACCTACTATCAGCAGTTCAAATTTGTTCTCTGTAGTCTAGAGGAAATACAAGATCCCGAAAAATATCCCAACCACTGCATACTTCTGAATGAACTCCTTTTGAATGACATTTGGGATTTTCTAATGATGCCAAATGTGAGGGGGTGGGACTCTATGAACTGTAGTTTTTGGCCAGACATTTTTTTTATAGTCAGGAGGTTATGGTGTTTTATTACACCAAATATCTGTATAGAATAATTTGTAAACCAGTGGGAACAGAAGATAGATGGAAATCTGAGGGAGGGGGGGGTTAAGGGCATTAGTGGTGTGGCTTGCCCAGGGCGTCATTTGTACCAGAACCGCCTCTGCACCCCAACATGTGTGAGAAGACAGCATGACAGTACGTGAGGCGGGCGCGTGAAGGAGGGGGCAGCTCTCAGTCAGCGAGCTCCACCGCGCGGTCGCCCGTCAGCCAATCAGCGCTCGGTGCGCCGTTTTGGCTCCTCTTCCCTCCATCGCGGTGGGAGAAATGCCGCTCTTCGTGTCAACACAGTACAGCGGACACACCCCTCGCCATCACCCACCCACACGGCCAAATAAAGTTCCGATTATGCGCGTTTTCTCTCCATTCGCTCCTGTTTGCAGCCGCGGACCCCCTCCTGCAGGGAGATCTCAGCCGTGATGAGGCAAAGCAGCGCGGACCCCGAGGAAGGCCGCTCCATCCACCGGAGCAAGCCGACCAGCAAGCTGGCGGTGTTGGTAGTCCTACAGAATCTGCTGGTGGCCGCGTGCCTGCTGACCACCTTCTACGTCGTTTACTATTTCCCGGAGGTACAAGAGGTGAGTGAGCTTTGACTCCTCTTTGACCGGTGTGCCGCCTTCACACGCTGCCAGTGGAGGTGGAGCAGAATTAGGATTACATTGTTGGATTTATCATGAAGTGAAGCAGAATTAGGAATAAATTAGGATTGCATGTTTGAATTCATCATGAAGTGAAGCAGGGTTAGGATTAAATTGGGATTACATTATTGAATTAATCATGAAATGAAGCAGAATTAGGAATAAATTAGGACTGCATGTTTGAAATCATCATGAAGTGAAGCAGGATTAGGAATAAAATAGGATTACATTATTGAACTCTTTTTGAAGTGAAACAGGATTAGGATTAAATTAGGACTACACTGAAGTAATTATGGACAGAACACTGTCAAACCACGGTCACCCTTTCTTGTAAAGCACAAACATTTAACACACATTTAAAGAAATAAAAAAAACACATTTAAAACTGTAAGAATGAAAGCCTGAATTACAGAATTAGTAATTTAATGTCCTCAATTTTTAGAAAAGTAAAACAGGTCAAGCTTTATCTATTTAATGTGTACTTTCCCTTTTCTTTTATTCGACTGTGAGAAAATTTTCTATTTTTAGAAAAACTTTATTTTTTAACTAATTATAATGTTCTGTTAGAATTATTTGTTTTGTTCTTTACCTTTTTAAATGACAGATTTATTCTTAAAATACTGTGGCAAACGAAACAGAAAAAGACATTCTTCACAAAAATAAATCTACTGTCATTTTTAAAGCATCCGGTGCAATTTGTGTATTTGGTGCAAACTTTTTTTTTTTTCCTTTTAGACTGTGCTGTTTATTCCCCTTGTTGTGACTTTGTTGCTTCTGTTATTAATCATCCTCGATGAGATATTCCCTGGTTTCTGTTTGCACATCAGAGCTTTGTGACCTTTTCGAAAAGCACTTGCACTAAGCAACTTTTCTGATGTTTGAGTCATTCTGGGAGTAAGGGGGGGGGCAACTAAAATCAGAAAAGTTATGAGATATGACCGCATCTTAACATGGTTTTCTATCTTTCGTTTCTCAGGTGTCTCATAATGCTGTATACATTCAGTTTGAAGGTGTCACCGGTGAGAAAAACGTAACCCTTACTTAAAAAATTTCTGTTCTTTGAGGATTCTGTAAGGATTAAATATTAAATATTTTGCCCCTTTAAGTCTCACTCTGGTTTGTCCGCTTGCAGTGCTCCATAGAAACAGCACGGTGAAGTTTGGTGACATCCACGGGAGCCACAAGGTTGAACTGAATGACAAAGACAAGATCCGCTTCAAATGCACCGGCCCTTACATCTGGCACATGGATGTGTGCTATGAAAGCATGCCACAGGAAGCCACAGGAGCCACAGGAATGCTTCATCTGCAGGTGAAGCGGAGTGAAACACCTGCCAGCTCCTTCACGCTGCATGCCACGACTCATCCGGTCTGCAGGGGGCTCCAGAGTGTGGTGTATCTAAGGGAGAAGGAGGAGGCAAGTGTGCGTTTGTGGTGCTCGGAACAATTCAGGATCATCAACATGACCATGGGTCTACACTATCTACTCTGGGAAAGAGACATGGTTTGTTGTGAAGACTGAGACCTGGACTGTGAGATGAAGGTCATCCGTGCTCTTCTGCCGCTGTGATGGCACACTGAGCCAGACCCACACTGATGGCACGGCCGCTGAAGACAGGCTGTTCTGCTCCGACTTTCGCCCAATCTCGCACTTAGAAATCTGGTTGCGTGTCCAGCCCCGGGCAAGAACTAATGATCCCAGCTTGGGGACACAGATCTGATCTTCTTTCTTTTTACATGCAGAATACATCAATACCAAACTCAACAAAAATGTTATTCCTTCAAACAAGTGCCTCTTTTATTTCAAAACACTTGTTTTTTTTTTGTATTGCTAACTGTAGCTAACTTTATCAGTCACACTGAAAGCTCCAGATCAAATGTTTTTAATGGCTGGACGGTAGTCCTAAAGTTCTGTTTAGTGGAAAAGGTCCATTGAGCTGGAACCAGAGAGCTTTTAGAGTCAATGCTCAAAAATAACCTACAGATGCCTGATTTTAGGTTACTATGTGTTCAGTTGGACATTGTCTTAAGTCCTACACGTAACATGTTTAAGCTCAGGTTCACTGACAGTTAAAAGGTTTTGATGTGCTCTTCAGGTGCTTTTATTGTTTTAACAGACAAACTGAATGCTTTGTAATTTATTGTAGCTCTCGAATGAAACGAAATGAATGTATTTGTTATTGGTGGATCAGCATAATAGACCAGAGCTTTTCTCTGTTTGTTCAACAGCTTGCTGCTGCTCCTAATCCTCTTCAGCAGGTGCTGCTGCAGATTCAGACATGTCAAACAAGTTTGATGTGGTGGATTTTGCAATCAGACGACGTGAAATAAGGGGGCGGCTGTCTAACAACCAGAAGCTTTCGCCTTCTTTGAATGTATCCACACCTTTTGTGCACTCCCTCTTCTTGTTTTGCTGCAGCATGCTGATGTGTGACTTCCAGGGTCAGGTAGCAAAGGTCAGCTGTTCTTTGATTGTAAACTGACGGTGCGATATGGTTTTGAATGTTAGTGTGAAGTGCACTGCAGAGTTCCCGATGGGTTTAAAAGAATGTTGCTCACATTATTTAATTTATTTTAAGATGTGTACCTAATAAAGATGATGCTAGTGAAGCAGCAGAAATGAGCCTCTCTGAATCTTCACAAAAACATGCAACCACATGGGATTTGTTGATACTTCACACAAAGGTCACACTTTCATTGTCAATGAAATACCAGTTCAAGTTTCCAGCGTGTGCCCCTCCCTCCTTTGCTTTCATAAAGACGTGTTGTCGTCATCCTCTGTTACGTCCAATGTTGCTCAACCAAAAGTGAAAGTGAGCTGACAGAGACGTAAATAATTCCATGTGAATTCTGTTTTCATCCCTCTGCAATTGGTTTCACTCATTGGCCTTGGATTAGTTTGCGGAATGTGTCAACAAGACTGTAAAGTTGACCACAAACCCCAGAGAGGATTTCATAAAGTTCAGGAAGAAAGACCCATTTGAGTGAAAGTTGGACTTATGCACAAAAACTGTTAAGCTCAGCATGCAAATGTAGGAGTATCTACTCTACATACGGTTGATTCACTTTCACTAGTTCTCTTCAGCCAGGAAAATTGCTAAAAAAAACCCAGTAGAGCAACGGTTTATTTTTCAAATGTTTTCCATAAGAAACTTATTTAAAACCCACACACCACCGTGTGTGATACCAAGCAGGTTCTACTGCTTCAAGTTCACACTTGAAGTTCAACTTCATCTTGTAACTGTGTGTATATTTCTGGCAAAATTTATGACACTTGAACTGCAAATGACTCAACAACAATCCTACGCTTTTGCAGGTCTGTGCAGTTCTTTTCACGTGGAAAAAAAAAATCTTATCGTGAACATCAATTGTCAAACTCATTTTTGGACAAATCATCCAATTTTTTTTACTGTAACCTAAAGGCTAATTTACAACATGTTTTGCTATAGTCAAAAAAGTGCTTTAAAACTCTACAGTGAAATACAAATATATATATATATATATATATATATATATATATATATACACAAATGCACAAATTTATTAAGTGCTGAAGAATACGAAAATCAATTTTCGATCTATTTTATTAAGATATGAACTGTCTTCTCACCCTGCGCGTGTGGTTCCTCACCCCAAGCTCGGGTCCTCTACCAGAGGCCTGGCAGCTTGAGGGTTTCGCAGTATCTTAGCTGTTCCTAGCACTGCGCTTTTCTGATGTCTGAGGTCTTTCCAGGGATCTGCTGTAGCCACTTCTCCAGTTTGGGGGTTACAGCCCCGGGGAGGAGGTACCTGGTTGCAGACAGGATGGCGCCCAAACACATCATTAGCCGGAAGCAAAAATTTCACAACTTTAGCCAGTAACAGAATTTGCATATCTATACTAGAAGATTCCTAACCCTAACCCTGACCGTAACCTGGTTACAGTCTTTTTTCAGGGGAAGAGCGTGAACTTTGGTCGTACCATTGCTTGGTACTGCAAGATCCACCATAACAGCTTTCCTCTGTTCTTTATCCACCACTACAATGTCTGGTTGGGTCGCCATTACCATCCTGTCCGTTTGTATCTGGAAGTCACACAGGATCTTTGCTTTCTCATTCTCTACCACTTTCTGAGGTGATCCCCATTTTGACTTTGGGGTTTCCAGTCCATATTCTGCACACATGTTCCTGTTTACTATTTGAGCTACTTGGTTGTGGCGTTCCATGTATGCTTTCTCGCCAGTATCTTACACCCTGCAGTTATGTGCTGGATTGTTGCACAGCCTACACCTTGGGTCTTGTCTGCTGTGTTAGATGGTAAAATGGTAAATGGCGTTTCCTTATTTTATACATTCCTTGAAGGCCCAAAATGCTTTACAGTCACAGTTCACACACTCAGCTCCTCTGGCACTAACTTATAACCACCAGAGGCAAAGTGGGGGTTCAGTGTCTTGCCCGACGACACTTTGACACATGAGCGGGGCAAGGCAGGAATCGAACCTGCAATCTTCAGATCAGAGATTTACCGCTGCACCACAGCCACCCTAGATCTGAGCCTCTGGCGCTCTTGTGTTCAGGGCTTGTTCCTGAGCTGATGAGCGCTTCTGCGCTGTCCTGTAGGCCAGCCCTTTCCAGCCATTGGTAGAACTTCTTGATATCAGCCCCTTCAGTTATGGTTCGGTGGTTCATCCCATGCAGGATCTGTCCTCCAGCACCGGATCCTCTGTTCTCCATTGCCTGAGACATTCACCAAGCACATTGTTGGTTGGGGCCTTACGCTTAATGTATTTATGGATCTTGATACTGGTTCAGATGCTTACTAGTCCTTGATCTCCTTCACTGTGGCTAGGGTACAGTCACAGTGTGCTGAGTATGGAATGGAACCCCCAAACATGGAAATGAGCTTTAGTATGTTTGCATGTGAAATTAAAAATACATTTGCATGGTACTATTGAATTCATCCCCAAATTTAACAGGATTTTTGAAAAAGAATGGTCAGATGAAGGTTAGCAATAGATACATGTGGTTGATTGTTCCTTGTTTGTAGTTACTGATTTACAAGGTAATGCTGAGAGCTGCAGGTTTATTAAGAATTCACCTTTAGCACTAGATTGGCACCAATACCCTTCATCAGCTCAAAAGAAGAAAAGCTTACTGCTGTGTAACTTTTCTGAGATAAAATCCCAAACTTGCACCATAGTTGGGTTTCTATGACCTCCTTTGAACGCAAGCTAGTAATGTTTCTGTCCAACCCAATGAATGTCTTTCAAGGTCACGGGTCTGCTGGGGCCAACCTGCTGGGCAAAGGTGGGGTACATCCTGAACAGGTTGCCAGTCTGGTGCAGGATACACACTCACATTAACAACTGGGGACAATTTTAGAGAAACAAATCAGCCTATGAAGCATGTTTTTAGACTACGGGAGAGTGGCAGAGAAAAGCCACATACGCATAGGGAGAACAAACAAACTCCACACAGAAAAATCCCAGCTGCGATTCTAACCAGACGCTGCAAATGAATGCTATTAGACAGTGTTTTAGCTTTTATTTTCAATGTCAAAAAACTTTACTGAAATGATTTAGGTGTGTCAGGTTTTACTCCATGCAACATACATGTCAGACCTCTAAACTAAAACAGGTTTCTACATTTTTAGATGATGCTTAAAGCAGGTAATGTCAGTGTGACTGGTAAATATGGTTATTAAAAAAAACCTCTCAAATGCTACAGATACAATTTGAAGTTTGATTTGCAACGTTTATATGTAGCAACACCAGGACAGTCAAAGAAACAAGTCAATGCTGCATGTCTCATGATATCTGTTTTCAAGGTTTTCATTTATTTGATGAGGCTCCGGTTGTTTCCTCATCGTTGGGATCACTGTGGGGCTGAGGGTTGCGTAAGAGTATAGAGGCTCATCTGCAAAAACGTAGACCGGTTTCAGTTTTGATTTGCCCAGATTGTGCAAAACTAGTCTTGCTGATGTCCACTCACTTTTTCCAGAGATGCTTAAAAAAAGTGACAAAATGCACTTTTTCACTAAAATTTTGGTAGTGAAACAACAAATGGTTGTCTTTTACAAGTCTGAACATGAATAGTTTGCGCAAAAAAGAAAAAAGGAGCCAAAAGGTCACACTAGCAACACCCTGCAAATGTTTCTCCCGGGTAGATTTTTTTTAAACCAGCAGAATAAAGTTTAGCCTCAAATACAAACAGGGTTTAAACAAATATACATCTTGTGTGTTTGAAGATTCATAAGCCCCTATTGTTTCAGTATAATCTGTCCAAAACAAGAGGCCTTCAGCTATTATGTGTTTGCTCAGCTGCTGGAGAGGACAAAAAAATTAAATAAAAACATCATAGACACAATTCATTTCAGCCAAACATTTAGTTTTCCTCATTTTCTGCAAATAAATACTTACAATTTGTTTATTTTTTTATCTTGATACTTTAAGGTGGTTTACTTTCAATGGCTTGCAAAAGTATTCATACCCCTTAAACTTCCCCACATTTTCTCACATTATGACCACAAACATAAACATGTTTTGTTGGAATTTGATGTGAAAGATCAACACAAGTGGAACATACTTGTGAAGTGGAAAGAAAATTCTACAAGAGTTAGATTTTGTTTTGGAAAACAAAAACTGAAAAGTGCTGTGTGAAAAAGTATTCAACCCCCTTTTCTCTGAGTGCATCCATTTGTCTTCAGAAGTTGCTTGATGATTGGTGACTTATCAAATGTTGACTCAGTGACTAAATAGAGTCCACCTGTGTGTAATTTAATCTCAGTATACAAATCCAGCTGTTTTGTGACCATCTTTGTGGTTTGTCAAGAGAATATTGGGGAGAAAACAGCATCATGAAGTGTAAGGAACACACCAGACAGGTCAAGGAGAAAGTTGTGGAGAACTTTAAAGCAGTTTTAGGCTATAAAAAGATTTCCCAAGCTTTGAACATCCCATGAACCACTGTTCAGTCCATTATCCGCAAATGGAAAGAGTACGGCACAACTGCAAACCTACCTAGACATGGTTGTCCACCTAAACTACAGCCAGGAGGCCCATAGTGACTCTGGATGAACTACAGAGATCTACAGCTCAGGTGGAGGAATCTGTCCACAGGACAACCATCAGTTGTGACTTTATGGAAGAGTGGCAAGAAGAAAGCCATTGTTAAAAGAAAACCACAAGAAGTCCTGTTTGCAGTTTGCCATAAGCCATTTAAGTGACCCAGCAAACATGTGGAAGAAGGTGCTCTGGTCAGATGAGACCAAAATTAAACTTTTTGGTCTAAACGCAAAGCGCTATGTGTGGCGGAAATCTAACAGTGCACATCACTCTGAACACACCATACCTACTGTCAATCATGGTGGTGGCAGCATCATACTCTGGGGCTGCTTATCTTCAGCAGGGACAGGGAATCTGGTTAGAGTTGATGGGAAGATGAATGGATCCAAATACAGAGCAATACTGGAGGAAAACCTGTTGAAGTCTGAACAACACTTGAGACTGGAGCGGAGATTCACCTTCCAACAGGACAACCACCCTAAACATAAAGTCAAAGCTACAATGGAAGGGCTTCAAATGAAACGTCTTCATGTGTTGGAATGGCCCAGTCAAAGTCCAGACCTAAATCCAATCCAGAATCTGTGACAAGATCTGAAAACGGCTGTTCACAAACGCTCTCCATCTAATCTGACTCAGCTTGAATTGTTTTGCAAAGAAGAATGGGCAAAGATTTCAGTCTCTAGAAATGCAAAGCTGGTAAAGACAAACCCAAAAGACTTGCAGCTGGAATTGCAGCAAAAGAGTGTTCCACAAAGTATTGACCTGGGGGGGCTGAATACTTTTGCACACTGCACTTTTCAGGTTTTTTTTTGTAAAAACAAATTGAATTGTATAATTTAATTTACACTTAACAATTGTGTGCCACTTTGTGTTGGTCTTTCACATCAAATTCCAATAAAATATATTTATGTTTGTGATCATAATGTGAGAAAATGTGGAGAAGCTGAAGGGGTATGAATACTTTTGCAAGCCACTGTACTTATGCCAGACAGTTAATTTTTTGTAGCTTATTTTCACAAAAACTTCAGTTTGCCTGTAAAAACATTCCCTAAACATCTCATATTGTCATTTCTGCTTGATTTTAAAGAGCAAAACAGCTTAAATGAAGCAATCAAATCATATCTATCAATATTTTTTATAGTACTACTATACTTTATAATACAAAGTGCAATAATACTTTAGGTTTGTGACATTTTGTTGTATGGAATTATTTTTTATCGAAAGAATATTTAAAATAGAGCAATCATTTACATAAAATCATACATTTCTAGACCTTTCGCTTCTGAAAGAAGAGTGGTGTGCAGACCCATCAGGGTCCATAAAGCCACGTCAAAGAAAGCGGTACTGAAACACTGAGCTTTCACTTAGCACACAGAGTGACTCAGCAAAATCGGCTTGACAAGTCTGGAAAGGTATTGAGTCATCTGTTAAAAAGTGACAAGAGATGATAAAAGTGAAGAGTGAATAAGGGAGACTTTTCTACCAGCAGACGTTTCACACTGAAACATATTGTGCATAACAATAATTTCAGCCAAAATTTTTGTCTTTCTCTTTTTTTTTTGCTAATAAAAAATTCATATATAATATATGTATATTTAAAATGTAATCGTTTGGGGGGGTTAACTTACTAATGCCATGGTTTTTTTTTTGTCTTGTTAATGTTTACCCAATTTTCTGTTTTTATGTCAAAACACTCCCTAAACATCACACATTCTTGTTTCTGCTTGATTTTAAACTGCAAAAACAGCTTAAAGTAAGCAATCAAATCAAATCAATCTTCATTAATATACAGTAGTAGTTGTCATGCTTGGCTTTCATACAGGCATTTTTACATTGAAATTATATTTGGCTTAGAGCAATCATTTACATAAAAAGTCTCAAAATTGTAGAACTTTCACTTCCAAAAGGAGAGTGGTGTGTAGGGTCTATAAAGTTACTGTCAAAGGTAATGAATCACTGAGTGACTCAAAATAGTGACTCTCTAAACAATGTGTGATCAGGAAAAAGTGGCCAAAATGGTGCTGTTCTTCTGCAAAAAAACTGTAAAAGCAAATGTCTTTCTTTTATGTGTTAACATTTAAAGCTATTTATTAGAAGTGTTCATGTTTGGTTGTTGTTGTTGCACATTGATCATACTCAATTCATGTGCTGCTGTGCATGTAACGCCCACCCCCCACCGCTCAGTGCAAACCATAGATCATAGAGCACGTATGTATTGATATAACCCCGTGCGGCTTGAAGAGAAAAAAGCACTTATATCACACTTATATTGGCTCTGCTGCTTACATTGGTGCTAGCCATATAACCTCCAGGCCCAAGGACACTTGTACACATGGGCGAGCAAGGCAGGAATCAATCCTGTGATCTTCTGACCAAAGGTTGACCGCTCTAC
The DNA here is from genome assembly GCA_036245035.1 of Adrianichthys oophorus. NCBI lineage: Eukaryota > Metazoa > Chordata > Actinopteri > Beloniformes > Adrianichthyidae > Adrianichthys > Adrianichthys oophorus. The sequence goes on from BSAI01000138.1 coordinate 3,204,108, forward strand.
CTCTGAGAATTATCCTCACTTCAAATTCAAAACAGTTCTTCAGCAAGAACTTCACAACTGAAGGGTTCTAATATTATTCATGTGGGTTCAAAACTTTTAACAAAGTCAATGAATTTGTTAAAGTCCCACTCCAACTATATTTTTATTTAATGTAAAATCGTTCCCATTGGTCTTTTAATTATGATTTTGTCTTTTTTTTTTGTAGCAAAAATCAAAAAGCCTGTGTTGTTTTTTTAAGGCATTTTTTTGTAGAGCGACAGGAGCTCAAGTTTGCCTTTGGGTTTTGGCGACTGTTCAAGCAATCATACGTTGATATCCCAGCATTCCTTTGTTTACACTTTCTTCCACTAGCTCAAGACTGATTCCATTAAAGCAAACATTATTGTGACTTTATAAGTTCCAAAAAAAGCCACAGTCAGACACTGCTGCACATTAGCTGCTATGATATATTTACAACAGACAACTTTTGAACTGACTGACATTTTGACAGAGCACCGTGTACCCCTAAAAATCACTGCAACATCAGTAAGCACAGCCAGAATTATTCCATATTTAAGGCGCTACCATTTATAAGGCGTTTTTTTTTTTTTTTAATTAAGGCTTTTATGCGTGTCTTAAAATACAGTACCTGTAATGGACTCTTTGCACGACCTACTTCCGCTTTCAACCCTTGACCGCACAATCATTTCCAGTTCTATTGTTTACATAGAAATAGCAGAGTATTTGGAGTTAAGATGCCTTTTGAAACTACCCAGAGTCACTATTAATCATGTTAAGTGCATTGTTTGTCTTTTTAGCAAAACACAACAAAATAAAAGGCAAAAAGGATTTACATTTTTTGTGTCATCCTGCCTATCAAACTAATTTGGCATATTAACCGTAACATTAATTTGTACCTTTCCTCCAGGTCCGGACAAAAGAAAAAAAAAAAGTTCAACACTGGCTGAATGAAAAAAAAAGGTGAATAGTCACTTTCATTTGGGATAATGCTAACTAGCATGAAAGAAAAATCCAATGACCGCCATCTTTGTCTTTATGACCTGTTAGTTGTGTTTTAATTCCTCCACAGCAAAACGTCTTTACTTTTCTGTCAATGTAATTTTCAGTGTCAGGTAAAACAGGCTGACAGGCGAGGTGACGGTTTGAGCACTCTGCTGCCGCTCCACGAAAAAGGCAGAGGCTCCTCATCAGCTGGGAGTAGAACCAGCAGTCTGAAAGTCTTTTCAAAGTTTGCTTAAATGTTCAAAGTTCCGTTGAACGGGTTTAAATGTTCCAACGTTGCTACGTTTCATCTCTAGAAGTCATGTGATCATACAGTACATGGTAGCGTTTTGTGAGTACTGGATGTTCGGTGTTTCTGGAAGCCAAACTTTGCCTATTTGGAGAACACATTTCACGCACCTAGATATGTGGCAGCTTATGGGACTTTAACTTTAAGCATAATTTTAAAAACGTGTGGCAAACAACAAAATCCAGCTTTGGATGCACTTACATGTGGGCAAAGCAGCAATGTGCATCTTTGCTGCATGTATTAATTGTGGCCAACGTTTCCATCACTATTTATGCTGGTCACACATAAATCTGTGCGAATAACATCGGCCATGTAAGAAATAACCAAAATTAGACGATGCCAGGAATAGTACAGAGATTTGATAAGGTGATGCAAACAGTTAGTCTTACTTTAAACTGGAAATGCGTCACACAGCTTTGTGCATAGAGCCCATTAGTGGCCGACCAAGCTGAATGTCACCATTTAGAGATACCAGCTGTTCTTGATGTAGGCAAGCCATAATCAGCCTTTACCATCTTAAAATGTTAGTGTGCCAGAGGTTCTTTAAAGACGGTTGGATCCTTTACTTATATCAATCATTTATAATTGTATATTAGCAATTAATTATGTTATATTATGTTTTAGTTTAAATTTCATCAATCATCATCAATTTTTTCAAATCAACCAACGTCAGACATTCAGAATAATCAGTGGAAGAAACAAGGCCAATCTTGTAAACGCAAGCAGAAACTCGGTGAGCTGGAACCATGACCTGTTAATCAAGTTTTTTATAGATCAACAACATTCACGTGTTTGAATGTTTGGATTAAAATAGCAAAAGTTTTATTTGGGCTTTTTGTATTTGCACCTTTAATGGGAGGTAAGGCTTAAGACATGTCCACACCATCAGGATCATTGTGACTATTCTACGCAACGCATTTACTCTCATTCTACCAGCTTTGCTTGCGCCACAGACAGTGAATTAGGGCTTCGTGCAATGGAAAGGTAAAAGTTACTTCATGCACAGACAAGTGCGAACAGAAGGAACACAAAAAAAACTACAGTGAGACAAATAAGTATTTGAACAACCTGTGATTTTGCAAGTTTTCCTACTTAGAAATCATGAAGGGGTCTGAGATGTTCGCATGTTCACTGTGAGAAACATAATAAAAAAAAAAACTAGGAATCACTTTGTATGATTTCCTAAAATAATGTGTTTGACTGCTCCTGCTGCAAATAAGAATTTGAACACCTGTATTTCAACTTGAATTCTGACCCTCAAAAACCTGTTAGTTCCCCTTTAAATACTCTTATCATAAATTAGAAGCACTGGTTTGAGGTCGTTAGCCGCATCAAGACACCTGTCCCCCCCATACTCAAACTACTAGCATGGCCAAGACCAAAGAGCTGTCCAAAGAACCAAAGAGCTGTACAAAGACACCAGAAACAAAATTGTAGACCTCCACAAGGCTGAAAAGGGCTATAGGGAAATTGCCAAGAAGCTTGGTAAGAAAAGATTCACTGTTGGAGCAATTTTGAGAAAATGGAAGAAGCTAAACTTGACTGTCAATTTCCCATGCAAGATCTCACCTTATGGGATCTCAATGATCCTAAGAGGACTCAGCCCAAAACTACACGGGAGGAGCTGGTCAATGACCTGAAAAGAGCTGGGACCACCTTCCAAGGTTATTGTCAGTAATACACTAAGATGCCTTGGTTTGAAATCATGCATTCCCCTGCTTAAACCAGCACATATCCATGCCCATCTTGATTTTGGGAGAAAGTCATGTGGTCAGATGAGACCAAAACAGAACTTTTTGGTCTTAATTCCACTCGCCGTGTTCGGGAGAAGAAGAATGATGAATGCCATTCCTACTGTGAAGCATGGGGGTGGTAGCATCATGCTATGGGGGTGTTTTTCTACACATGGGACAGGATGACTACACTGTATTAAGAAGAGGATGACCAGGGCCATGCATTGTAAGATTTTGGGGAACAACCTTCTCCCTTCAGCATTGAAGATGGGTCATAGGGAGATGAGTCTTCCAACATGACAATGACCTGAAGCACACAGCCGGGATAACCAAGGAGTGGGTCCATAAGAACCAAATAAAGGTTCTGGAGTGGCCTAAATAGTCTCCAGACCTAAACCCAATAGAACATTTTTGGAGGGCACTTAAACGCCTTGTTTCTTAATGACAGCCAAGAAACCCGGTTGATCTAGAACAGATCTATGTGGAGGAGTGGGCCAAGATTCCTCCTGCAATGTGTGCAAACCTGGTGAAAAACTACAGGAAAGGTTTGTGTAATCACAAACAAAGGCTACCTTACCAAATATTAACATTGGTTTTTACTGGTGTCCAGATGCTTATTTGTACCAGCATCAAACAAATGAATCATACTAGCAAGGAAAGGGAAAAAGCTTCACTGCGTAAGTGTCTGAGAGTAAATGCGCTAGAGGCTGCTGGCAAGCTTCCAGTATTGCAATTACAGCCTAGAAGTGCTGATAGAAAGCCTGATTGTGAGACTGAGGGTGAGGCAATAAACAATTCATGCAATAGTTTCAATGTATGGAGGAATTTCCTGCCAGGAGATCAAGGTTGAAGGAGAACAATAAAGAAGGAAAAAAAGAGCAAACAAATCAAGACAAAAAAGAGATACAGGGACAAGTATATTGAGTTTCTGCTTTTGTTTACCGTTGAACGCCTTTGTCTCAGTTGGGATAAGCGTATTTCTTTCATGGCAGTTTAAGCTGGTTGCACAAGCAGAAATGGAAAATTGTGATAGTTTTAGGTCTTGCTTCATCTCAGTTTCTGTCTTGTTAATCCAACTCACATTTAATATTTTTTCCTCCTGCGAAAATGAAAGTCATCAAAGACCCTAGAAATGGGAATGCAGAAGCTTTTCACGAAAATAAAATCACTGGATAATTGCAAAAGCATGAGTAGCGTAAATGTTTTTAAAAAGGTACTGTACGGTGGTACAGTGGTTAGCGCTATCACCTCACAGCAAGAAGACCCTGGTTTGAATCCAGACTTCTCTGTGGAGTTTGCATCTTCTCCCCGTGTATGGATGGATTTTCTCTGGGCACACCAACTTCCTGCCACTGTCCAAAAACATGCTTCATAGGTTGACTGGTTACTCTAAAGTGTGCGTGCATGTGTGAGTGTGTATGGGAATGCTTGTACGCCCTGCGACAGACTGACGACCTGTTCCGGGTGTAGTCAGGACAGGCTCCGGCAGCCCTGTGACCCCCAAGAGGGATATTGATGGATGTTTTGAAGTATATAATTAATATAACATGATGGAAATCTTGCAGCGTTTAGTGAAGACCTTACAGGAGAAAAAGAGTATTTTTTTTATTTGGCTGATAACTTTAAGCATTTGTGATGGCTGCATGATTGAAACTAATAATTTTTGCTTAATGAACTAAAGGTCATTACAACAATCGAGGCCTGATGACACTGTGATGAAAATGGTATTTCTGATTATGTCTATAACATGTTCATGTAGCATTTTTCTCACTATGGAGAACACGTATAGCATTGTTTAAGAGTATTTTTTTCTTTAAATCGTGTTGGATCAGAAGCAGATGAAAACCTACGATTTAAAAAACCTCAGGTTTCTGATGCAGCAACTGACCTGGGCGGGCCGAAGTCTCCGTTCTCCTTCTAAATCATCCACCTGCAGACAAACAGATCCTCCAACGTCTTACTTTTTGTTGTCTGAACAACCATCTGGTTCAAACCCATGCAGCCGGATAGCGCTGATATTGCTCGCCGTTTTTAACTTTTTTTTTTTTTTTTTGCTACGTTAATGTCACCTTGGGCTTGTGAGGTGCTTTAAACCGACGGGAGAGAGCGTAAACAAAGGCCCGATGGAAAATGACCCGAGCTAAGTTCTGCGCCAATTTCTGAAGAACTCCTGCCGCGCTGTAGAAAATCTTAAAAACCGATTCGATTTTGGCTAAAAACTGCATCATCATATTTAAAAGACCACTGAGAACACTTTCAGTTGGAGTGAGATTAAAAAGGACATAGGTCTTTTGTGCACATTAGATATAATCTCACTGCATGGACTGGAAAATGTGTGGGCTCATGGAAATAAATCCAGTTAAGTTCCCTTTAGCAACTTTTTTACGCAATAGCTGGGGAAGCATGGGGGTGGAAGTGGAGGGGGGAGGGGTAGTTATTCTTTTTCAAGAAGCTATAAGTTTCATTTCATTTTTGAAATAAATGATTCCAAGAAAATCTTTAATTTACAAAACTTAATTGATCACTGCGTCTTTTTTATATGTTGTTTTTGGTAATGCAGGAATACTACTATTTCCTAAAAATATTCCCTTTCTATGCCTTTGTTGAACATATTTAGATTGCTAAAGCAATTTCAGAATACCTATAAAGCAAAGATTCCCATGGGCAATGAGCTAAAAATGCAGGGATCCAAACTCTATTTAGATCTGGTAAGCTCTTGCAGAAACTCAATCAATCACTGGAGTGAAAAAAAAAACCCACAACAGATCAAAGTCTGATAGTTTGACAGGTTCTGTTGTGTAAGCGTAAAGGGAATCCCTTCCATGCTTGGTGATGCCGGTTTTTATTGCCTCAGGGGCGGGGTTTCACTCGCTGGGATCTCTCTTTCTGCCAGAGCTGGCTATATTAAGAAGCCATGCCTTGTGGTTGACACTGGATTTTGGGCAAGCACAAACTATGGCAGGCAAAGCACAGGAGATGAAGATTGACATGGAGACTTTGATAGACTCTCACCAGTCAAAACGCTCTCAGTTGCTGGTGTGTGTGATTGCAGTGCTGACATTACTAACTGGCGCTTTTGGAACCTTGATCGTTCATCATTGCCTGTTCTCACAGCCAACCAATCTGGTAAGAATTGCAACAAGGGATCAGGATTTTCTTTGTCTGAGTGCATTTCTAACTGATGTTTGTGTTTGCAGACAGCTCAGCCAGGAGGACACTCAACAAAGGTCACCATCACACGGGAGCTAAAACGTCAGTCACTAAACATCTATGAACACCGCTGTTTAGCTTTATTATAAGTTTAACCTTTTTCCCTGAGCTCATGAAAATTGTGCTTCTTTTATGATCCTTGCAGATGCTACCAAAAATCAAGACCTGTGGACCGTGGAGAAAGGTGCAAAGTACCTCATCTTTGGATGTGTCAAGTTCTTGGAGGCTTCTGAGGATGCTGTTCTCAAACTAACCACAGAAGGAGACGAAAGATCCATCGAACCAATCATAAAAGACAAAAGTGGGGTTTGCTGCTTCTGGAAAGTACACCAACTGGTGAGCAATATAACTATAAGACTTGGAGCTGCATGCAAAGACAGCATTCTTCATTTTAAAGAGCTATGATCAATGACATTCACTGTCTGTATTGATGAGGAAAGACAAAGACAAAGTGATGCAATTTCATGGGATGTGGCAATTTCATGTGGATGGAGTGGGTGGAAGCGCTAACACGACAGGATGTGATTCTTCTGCACAGTTTAGCCTGGCAGACCAACTTAGAAGAACTGAGGAGGAGCACCTGATCAGAAAATATCCTAAATGAACCTAACCTGTTTTACTTACCTTAAGCTTCAAAGAACCATCATTCTTTTTGCAAACCACAACATGGTTTAAATCTCACTTTCACAAAAATAGTTTTAAGTCCAGTCATCTTCATCTCTCCAATTGACTGCTTTCACCTGCGAATAAATTATGTGGTTTTTTTTCTGCAAAAGCTAACTCATAGTCAACACCAGTGCTGCCAATCTGTGTAAAATCTACATATTTGGGAATGAAACTTCTGTTTGTAATGTTGAATTTGTGTGTTTTCTTCCACTTTTGTGTTATTGTGTGGGAATATATTCAGAGCAAGAGTCTAAATATGCTTCCTATTGAATATTTTCATGTACAGTGAATAAAAAAGACACAATTTTCAAATGCAGAATTGTGTTGTTTCATTACTCGTTTTATAATGTCGTCAAATTGACAGAAAATAAAACTTCTAAACAAGAGTTTTTCTCTGAAGAAGACTCAAGTGGATGTAAACAGTAAATACTACTACAGTAGTTACTACATCTTCTTGATGTCTGTGATGAATTTAGTGGATCATGTCTAAACTCATTATAGAATAGGATGAACAGAATCTTTATTTATCCTTTTAAGGAAATTTCACGAGTGGCAAGCTGTGTATTCCACAACATGAGCACATCTGACAAGAATAAAAAAAAAACACATAAAAACATTCAGATTGAAAATATGAATACAAGTCTGTAAAAACAGGCAAGAATTATTATTATTTTTTAAACTTTTTATTTTAAACAACTTTTTTTTATAAGAAATCATACAAACCAAAAATTCAAAACACAAACAAAACAGATAAAACATGAAACTATCATGCATCCTTCATTCCAACCTAGTCGGCATTAATTCATGACAGAAAATTAAAATTCAATGGGTTTTTCTTTTGATGCTCAGTCAGTCTTTTCTTTTTGAGCAAAAATGATTTAAAAAAATAAATGTATGCAAACAATCCCAACCCCAGCTGACTGGCTCTGAGTACAATAAACCACATGTGACATTTTAAACACCATTTTGACATAAAAACTTTCAGCTAATCACTCGAGGATGACAAGCAAAATAATTTATGGGATTGACAGGTGTGTCATTCTCTGGTTCTGCAATACAACAACCTGCGGCGTAGAACCAGAAAAACTGGTTTAAGTTTTTTCCAACAAGCAGAAATAAAAAAAAAAAAAAAGTAAAGCGGATTCGAAAAGAAAAATATGACTCATTTGTATATTGAGGTTGGAGGAAAAAACCCCTGTAACCTTCATTTCAATCTGTCAATATACTTAAAAAGAGAATCAGTGATGAAAAATGGAACAAGTGGAAACTTGTGCCTGCTTGCAGACGTTCTTCATAGAAAACAAAAACAGAAAATCTTCTTAAAAAGAAACACAAGCACTTTGGGAAAGCAAATTATAAACTATGAATAACATAACATTACAAATGAGTACAATTACTGACTTTTTTTAGGGCTGTCAGCGTCAACGTGTTAACACACACTATTAAATAAAAAATAGTAACGTGTTAATATATTTAAAGCAAATTATTCACACTTGTGAAGCAACTGCCCTCTGCCGGTTCAGGATACCATGGCGTGCATCAATTTCTGAAAATGCACACTTCGTCGGGAACTATCTTGCTTTTGACATGGTAACAAAAGAAATAAATATTCAATCGATTTTTAGAACTTAGTTCTTGGTGTTTTTTAGGCTCAGATTGCTTTTTCACAAAAGGCGGACTATTTGATACGTCCTGCAACCTGTTGTCTCGGTGACAAGTCAATGCGTTGCTGTCAAAGTCATCAAAGATTCAGTGCAAAGTTTGAACTTCTTTGGTAGCGCTTTTTAATTTATGAATTTACAGCCCAAATAATTTTATGCTGCACAACAATATTTTATTATCTTCATGAAAGGGAGTTGCTCGGAAAATCCATTTTTACATTGCTTTTGAATGATTTCTACTGAATCCTCAACCAACAAAGGCCAGTTCTGACTAACAGCAGGTATTGGTCACCTTTCAACATATTCCATCAGGGGTTGCCTCAGGAAATCAGCTTTCACTGATCAGCACATTTGGTTTGGCAGAAATGTTTACGCCGTATGCCTTTCCTGACACAACCCTGTATTTTCTCCAGGCTGGGGACCAGCACAGTCTCAGGCCCCCATATGACTACATTGTTAGGCAGTAGTGTGAAGGGTCTTTCCCAGGGACCCACACTGGACGAAGCTCATCGCACTCTCTGGAAAATGAATCCCAGTATTCCATTCGTCAGATCTGCATGCAGCTAACTCAGCCATCCAACCACTGACGGCTGGCTAACAGCAGTAAGTAGGAAAAAGGGTGACACCTCACCAAATAAACCAAATGAAATAACAAGAGAAAATGTCTGACTTTAGTTGTTCAAAACGTTTCTTACATTTTAGCTTAAATGGGATAACCCTGTAGCACAGGATGTCTTTTATTTTGAAAGGAAGTATGAGCCTCTGTTGAAATTAAAAAGCAATTTCACATTTAGGAAAGAAATGCTTTTTCTCTGTGTATTTCTGCTTTTATTCATGCAACAAAATTATATATATATGTATATATATACATATATATATAATTTATATATATTTTAAAAGTAACAACAAAGTGAATGCAAACCAGTGTCAACATCTTCAAAAGGGTTAAATGAGACGTAGCGGTTCATTCTAGGTTTTGATTAGTAAGAAACAGTTCCAAATGGCTCTTCTAGTTTTAAAGGCTGAAAGCCCCTGTCCCAGACATACATGGACAGAACCGGATATTGGGAAAATAATTAGTTCACAATAAAAGCACATCAGCATGGCAGGTCATAACTAGACTGTTATAAATCAGGAAATAAAATCCCTAAGAAGCACATTGCACAACAGTAAAGTCGTGGGAAGCTATCAATAAGTTTACTGGACTGCATGGCTTTTAGCCACGGCCTGAGGCGAGTTTTGAAGTTCTGTAATGTGGGATGTTCCCTTATGGAATGTAGAGGGCTGACCCAGGTAAGCCTTTACAGAAAGTGCATTTTGTCCTGAGGGTGTCTGTCGTCACGGGACTTCAGTTCCTGTAGAACCTGATCCCCAACGGGAGCTCTTTTTTTGTTTTTTTTTGAAGAAAGTCAGACATGGGAGGGGAGATAAGTCTATGTAACACCTTACACACTACAACACACACTTAAAGTGCTTTAAATGGTCAACATTCATGAAGTTATGCTTTGTTAAAATGTTGCATGTGTCAAATGACAGTGGTTCTCTCTCAAAGGCCTTTTAGTGATATTTTTAGAGAGTGATTCTAAAAGTTTCCAGGGATTTACACCTGCCATCAACCAACATGTAAAAGCTATCCGTCTGCAAAAGGTCATATGTTAAAATCTGTTCAAGTTGAATTGAATTAAAATGCAAAGGTACAGTATTTAAAATAAAGTTTGGACTTAAATATAGGAAGAGCTGCAGAACGTCTGAGCTGAAAGTAGCTTCTACTGTTTGGTTCTACCAGCTGATTGCTTCTTGTAGAGCTCCGAAGTCTGCTGGGTTTGTGAACCACTGATGCAGTAAATCTGAATGAGAAGCAGCAGTCTTTAAAAAACTGGTATTAGGTGGATAAAGACTTGTGGACGGGAGTAATGTAGTCAGTTCTCCTGGTCCTGGACAAAATTCTGGCGGAAGAGAAGATAGAAGACCTTCAGTGGTCCAGGAGATGCAGACATGACACAGCTTCTCACAACCTTCTCTGAGCCAGAGTTAGTCGTGGCCACGATGTGAGCACGGAAACTCTGCTCTGAGTGTTCTGATACAGACATTTTTTTTAAAACTTTTGTTTCCAAAAACAAAGACCTCTGTGTTGTCTGCATGCAGACGTTCAGCTGCTTCACAGAGCTGACTGTCATCTTCATGACTGTTATTTAACATTGCTATTATGAAAGACTGTGTACAGACAATTGAACCCTAAGGCACTCTGCTTGACATGGAATCTCTGATTCTTGACCAAGTTATTTGACCAACAGTAATAACATAACTCCTGTCTTACAGATAAGACCTAACTATTGACTGATAATCTCACCATTTCAGTCAACTCTGACCAGATGATTCCTAAATTAAATACAAATGGGAACACTTAAAAAGACAGCCACTTAAGCTTTGCTTTAGAGAAAAGTACTCTTTGTTGATAAGCGAGCTGAGAACGGATAGTTAATGATTACAGGTTTCCAGACAGGACTAATTTCTGAAGGAGGCTCAACCCTGAGGGGAGCTGCGTCTGATTCTTTTACAGTAGAAACCTTCTTTTTCTGGTTTCTTCTACTGAAAGAAATCGGGAACATTTCTAGAAAAAGTTTCTAGAACCAAAAATGCAGAAGTACCAAGATCCAGCATGGACAAGAACAGGAAAAGTTCAGGTTTGGGTTTTGGACAATTTTTTGGTTCCCTGTATTTGTTTTTAATGGCTAATGTTAGATTACAGAAGCATACTGTATTTAAAAAAATAGGTTTTTTTTGTCTGATGTATTTTTTTTTAGAACTACAAAAGCAAAACACTACAAGCAAGCTGGACTCTAACCTCATCTGCTCATTAAAACTATGAGATGACCCGCAATTCAAAGATGAAAAGCTGCAATGCGTTATAGACATGATACGTGTCCATTTAGTTTATGTGCTTGTCATAAAACCATTGTGAAAAAAATGAGCACACAAACATTACTGAGAAAAATTTTGATTAAAATCACAAAAAAAAAGGATAATGAAGAACACCTGGATTTCTTTTTACTATTTTTTTATTGAATAAATATTTTAGCTAAAGGATATATTAAATGTTATTGGATATATGAAGTTCTCAGTTTGTCATTATGTGGGTTTTTCCTCAATTAACAAAATAAATTTGTAAACAAACATGCAAATAATCTAAACCATATAAGAAAGTAAACTTCTGTTGATAAAATATCTGTTTAAACTCACAGATTCAGATCAACTCTGCACTATCTCAGCGTTACAAAGCAGTGAATAAACAGCAGCTTGCTGAAGGTTTCAGTGATTACGCCTTCTTTGAACGCTATCATAAATAAGTTAGAGGACTTTAGGAGAACATTTAAATGTTTCTGGTCAGAGCTGCTTGAATCTGGGGATGAAGGCTGCTTTAACCAAGTCAGCAAAAATCTACTGCAGTGAGGTTGTTTGAGTGAGTTGACTGTGAACTTGTCAGTTTGAATTCATTTTCATTTTCCTGCTGACTATGTCATTGTTGCTCTATTTCCGTCCCATAAAAAAAAATACTTGTTTTTACCTTTTACCACTGATGCTGTGTCTCATAATCTTTGTATTATTGTAGAATAGGCATCAGCTATACTGCAGATTGATGTCAGATTTTACAACGCGTAAGGTCATTTTCTAACAAGGCAGCGTTTGACTGAGGAAACTCTAGGCCTGAATTGTGGTCTGGTCATCAGTGTAGGCTTTTTTCTTGCCACAAGATCGTCATTGGCAGAAAGGGTACATTGCATTGATGTGCGTTATAAAATAAAGGCCACACCACATCAACTCCCACCTCTGAAGCTGCAGTTCATGATAGATTTACAAGTATATTTTGAAAAAAGTGACATATCAGAGGTCTGCCACCTGCAGTGTGATAGAGGAACTCTCTGAATCTGGGTCAGAGGGAGCTGTGGGAGTTAGATGCTGCGCTTTCTTGATCGGCTCACCTGTTCAGCAGCATCGTGTGAAGTTCCCGAGCAGTACCTTCAGACTGGCCCGCTTTGGTGTTGGTTCATCTTCAACCAGAGCAGAAGGTGTGTTCCAACTGCAGAGGGAATCACATCAACGCTGTCAGGCTTGATTTGGGGTACAGTGTTCTGCATAAGCAGTGTCACTGCAAACTGTTGCAAAGATTTAAAACCTTGTTTTTAGACATTCAAGATATTTTAACAGGTTTGAAGTTGTTTTCACTGCTCTTTGCTCTACACCTTTCCAAGCTTTACTCAAAATCAGTCAAGATTTTTTTTTATCTCATTAAGAGCTAGGATGTAGAAATATAGAAAATATTATTAGAATAAGTCAAAATCATTTTGCTCCAGACTCTTGACGATACAAAAACTTGATTCAAGGCAAAGAAATTAATTGCTAAATGCATTGTATTAAACAGGATTATTTCATAACATGGAGAAGCCAAAATAAAACTCTCGCAGTTTTTTTAAATTCAACACAGTTATATTTAATACATTATTTGAGGATTTATTAAGATAGGCTAACCTGAACAAATAACATATTTTCATTTTGTTCACATTGTGTTCTAAAATGAGTTATTTCCACTTATTGCACTAGGGTTTTAAGTTTTTTTTAAATGTATCTCTTTTAAAACTTTTCTCAAAATTTGCTCAGCCTAGAATTGTTTGTCCCATTAAGAGACAATAACGTGCTTAAGTTTTTACATAAATTTAAAATAAATAATTTAAGACCCAAACAGCCCCAAGAATTTTTTTTTCCTTGTGCTTCCTGTGGAAGGGGCATTATACCTACCATGTGTTTACTTCCAAACCCTTCTTCTCACAGTTACTATGAAATTATGAGTGATGGAATTAAATACAAAAGCAGAAAAAAAAACCCAAAGTTTTTTCCTTTGATGTGTTTTGGAAAGTCTGTGGTGCTTTACTTTTACGTCACAAAACCATAATTTTTCCACCCATACCACAGTCCAACGGTTTGCCCATCAGATCAGTTTGATGAATCTCACCGGTGCGTCTGAGTGTTTCATATGCCCACATGGTCTTCCTCCACCATCATCCATTTCCTCCACTTTTGATCTGCTGGGGGAGGTGAAGCTGGAGTCGAGCAGCCAGTGGTCTCAATTTCCACTGTGACACATATACAGCCGGGGTGACACCAGACATGACACCACACAGACCAGTTGACTTCCTTTGCGACTGCCTGGTGCTGAGGGCAGGTAAGCCATTTGCCCACACACACCATCAGTTCGTCCACATGGGTATTGTTCACAGGAAAGAAAGCATATTATGACATGTTTGTCTAATAATTCTGAAATAATTGCACAATGGTCATGATTTAGTTGGGAGAAAGTCCTCAATTTTAATAATATTTTTACTGCCAAAAATGTTAGATTGGGAATAAAGTAGAAAGGAGGTCTGCTGAGTAAGTGAATACCTGCTGTAAAGTAATTTAGTTTTTATATTTAAATATTATCATAATGACCTTTTTTATTCTGTTTTTTTGTAGCAAAATTAAAAAAGTAATCTTAGAAGAGTGTCAATAAATCAGGTTAAACTTGGTCAAACTCTCTGAGGTGGTTTCTTTTTGAGCAACACAAGTAGCACATCACGTCTCACCAAGACACATTTGTATAATTTAATGACAGAGAGGCTGTAATACAATATAAGAGGGAAAGTCCAACTTGTTTTATGCACTTCCTGTGCTTCTTTATAACTTCTGTCATGACATCATTTTCTCTACAGGACTCCCATTTAGAACTGAAAACCTTCTCTGAATGTGCGATGTAGCATCGACCCAAATAAAAGGGAAGAAGAGCAGATCGACTGATTTGAGGACATTTCTCAGACATGGGGACGTTTGTGGAAGTGGCTTTAGCTCTGTGGCCTGAGCTGCTCTCACCAAGACTAACCGTAAAGCTGAACAACCTGTGCCGTTGGGTAGGAGTCGTGGCCCCAAATTTCCTTTAATGCAACCTGGGGGGGAGCTTAAAATTTGCCTAGTCATATCAGTCACATTCATAGCAGTAGAAAGCTCAAAACAGGGGTTTTCAAAAGACAAATGTGCAGCATATGTGGGGATTATTAATATTTTTCTTGAAACATAACCAAAATGTTCATTCTGATCTTCTATTTCTTCACTGATGAGCAGGTTGTCTTGATTCTGTCTTAAGTTTTACAGCTTTCTTAAAGTTTGACATTAGTCAAATGAGCCTTCAAAGTTTGTGCTTAAATTTCATCTCACAGCTTCTGACCTGAGTCAGTTAGTTGCACACATAATTTCAGTTCTGCCCACAAATTCTCTGTTACATTATTTCTAAACCAAACGTACCAGCAGGTATTGCGGTCTCCTGCTGATTCTACGCTGAATTTCTGTCTGACAACAATAACATTGATGGTTAATAAAAAACAATATGGGGCTCAGACACTTATCTAAATGGGACTATTTTCTGTGAGTATGCTATTTCCAGTGCTAAAGGTATTGCTCAAACCTGTTTGGATCGAATAATGTCAACAATAGAGTCATTTCCAACACACATGTACTTGACAGAACTTTGTAACAAATTCATCTCCTTTTTTATTTCCAAAGCAAAAAAAAATTACAGACAACTTTCTTCAGATCATGTTGTAAATATTGGCCTTTCGTTTCTGTCGTCTGGAGCTCAACTTCCAGTCAAAACAGCAGTTGTTATACAAAATCTCCAGAACCCTGGCGCTGATTGTCTTGGCCCATATAATGGTATATAATAATAATAATAATGTGATGTTCCCCAGGGGTCTGTCCTGGAGCTTTTACTGATATTTTATTTATATATTTACTTCCACATAACAATATTCTTATGAAAAATTACATCTTATATTTACTTCTATGCAGATGACACCCAGCTCTACCTGGTCAATGATCGCAACTCTGTTCTACCTTCCTTTGTTTTCACCTAACTTACTTAAAGTCCCACTCTGATCATCTTTTGATCTATTTAAAGTGTTCCCAGTGGTCTTTCAATTATGATTACGCCCTTTTTAGACTAAATTAAAAAACCTGTCTGTCCTGTTTACTAGGGCATTGGACATATTTTTTCCAAACAGCATTTTTTTTTTGTCTGCACCTGATTCTCAACGATTTAAATAAATAAATAATCAGAAAAACAATTTTAAGCCAAAATTTTCTTTATATACAGTGTGCCCTCCACCATAAGAAAAATGCCAAAAAAAACATTTTGAAACACAAGTGACATCAGAGTGGGTCTTTAAATTTACCAGTAGCAAAACAGAATTTGTGCTTATTGACTTCTAATCAGTTAAATCAGTTAAAATTTTACAGCTTTTCATGAACAGTTGATAATGTTATTGTCCTCTCCTTCTCACAGGTTAAGGGTCTCCATGTTTTTCTTGACTCCGCCCTCTCTTTTTCATCACTCGTTAGTAATAGCACACATATAGCATTTTTCCATCTGTGCAGTATTTAGCAATGTTTTTTTTTTTTTATCACACTTTCCACTACAGCTGTTCCGGTTCAGACATTAGTCACATCCCCTACTGGCTTCTAAATCTACCTCCTATTTGGTCACCAACTAAAACTGATTCATGAGCTTAATTTGGCTCAAAACTCTGCTGCCCGGATCATTTTCTGAACTCCCTCCACCAATCATGTCACTTCTGTTTTTAAAACTACTACACTGGCTGCCAGTTCTTTCAACCTGGCGCCTCCACAATCCCCTGATCTTCTTCAGCTACATTTTCCCTCAAGCACTCAAGTTCTCTCCTCTTCACTCCAACTGCTCCTTTCTTCATCACAAAACTGAGCATTCAGAAAATCTGCTCCTCGCCTCTGGAACTATCTACCACATAATCTCCAAATCATAAACTCACAAACAAAACTCAACGTTACTGTAAGGATTCTGTGGTTTGGTTTGGGTTTTGCCATGTTTGTTGATGTTCTGAGTTTCCCTTGTCAGTGGTTCAGTTTATTAATTAAATGGTCTAAGTTTCTGTCACAAGCCTGGTCTCCTGCATTGTGGGTCCTCCAACACCACTCCCTGACAGAATGACCACCTTGGACCCAGTAGGAGACTTTTTTTTTTACCACTGCAGCCCATGTCATGTCTTAGGCTTAAAACATTCCTCGTTGAACAGGCTCATTCCCAGTATTCAGAGAACATTTAATTTGTTTCCCTACTTCCCCTACTGTTATCGAAGTTTACCACACTGGTCCTACTGGCTCCTACTCACTCTTCGTCCACCACCTCCACCCCCTACTGTCTGTTTCCTCCTGCTTGGAGACAGTTATTTTTTTGATTATTGTATGACAGCAAATGATCCATTACTTCAGTTCTGTCATGTTGATGTACTTGCGTCCTAAGTCTATACTAATCAATATTGTGGATGATTTTCAGTAGCAACCCTTAATGGAGTAGCTGGAAGGCAAAGAAGATTCTTAAGCTTTCTCTGATTCTCTAGAAATGAAACCATCATCATGCTTAGCATTCAGCAAAGTAGATCCTTTCAGCACCCATTCACAGGCTCAGCATGGAAGTGGCTTTGGGCCTTTTTTGAAAATACCCTGATGTGCTCCTCACCTGGTCTGAACATGCAGGCAAGATGCTCTTTATGGTTTTTGCTCCAGGTGGCAGATGTCACAAACACTGCTATCAAAGCAGGTATGATCCCTGTTAACACTTGCTTTGGCAGCAGTGGACATCTGGTCTGTTTCTGCATCATGACACAAAAACTTTTGTCTTTTTGTTCTGGTTTTCAGTCAGTCAGACCCTATGCTGTCCCCAGCTGGATTTTTCTGCTTTTTCATTGACATCTGCATCTGTAAGGCTAAGTCATTTATTTCTTATTTTAAATATCCTTTTAGCTTCTTGGATCAGAGCTGGTCCTCAGCATTCATTATATATCACTGATGTCAAATCCTTTTGTCTCTGTCAGTTTTGCCTCTGTTATGTTTTTGTTTGTCCTAAATCTTTGGTTATTTTTATTTTAACATTTAATTTAAGTGCATTCCATAATTCCAGAAAAAAAATGAAACTTTCATCCAAAATAGTGTCATTGATTTCAAGTATTTATTGGCTTATTATTTTCTTTGTTTATTCATTTTGCAGAAATTGGGGTTCCAACTCATGAAACCCATGAAAAAAGGATTTTAAAAAACAGAATAACCAGCCCAAATTTTGCAAGACATGAATGTTTTAAACTGAATTTAACCATGTGATCATCGACTAAATTCAAAGTACCTGCTCAGGTTCCCCAGATGTCATTGAATTGGTTCAGTTAAGTTCACTTGTCTCTGTCTGATGGGTTTTTATCAAATTTTCTTTTTGTTTCTGTTCACCTGCCTCAGGTGTCCTGCATTTGGGTTCCTTGCAGCCACCAACCTTGACCAGGTGTCAGTACAATCTGAAGAGGAACAGGTGTTAACAAACGAACATAAAGCACAAGTGACAGTTTTTATAACAGCAGAAACAATAGTTCGATCAAATCCAACAAGGAAATACAAAAAAAAAACAGCGAAGATTTACAAGAGAAGAATCACAGTCTCCATCCACTTAAAGTGCTCTTTCATGCACTGCCAAAAATAAAAAAACAAACTTCACTGGTGTTGTAAAGGGTGCATGTAGGTGTGTGTGGGAGTGATTGAGTGCCCTGCGAAAGACTGTTGCAAAATAAAACAGGCCAAAAGTCTCTCACATTTATATGATAGATGAGGCTACAGAAGGCACTTCAATGACATCAATGTCTACCAATAATTAAAAGAAAAAAGAGCACGTTTACGGTAGTAGAACACAGAGAAGGATCAAAAGTTTGGAAGTGTAAAGTTTAGGTATTTTTTCATAACCCTTTCTTGTTGCTGAGTCATCGGTGTGGCAGAACAAGCTACTGTCTTTTTTTGTTTGTTTGTTTGTTTTTTTTTACCAAAAACTTTCTGTACTTTCAAAAGGAAAAGAAGTTGTTTATCTCAAAATCTACTGAGCCCTGAAATCAGTTGACAAAAGTGCTTAGTTATTTGCAGAAACAGTAGTTTACTTAATCTTGTGATCTGCAGCCTACACTTCTGGTAAACTCTCACTTTCCGTTTTGTTCACACAAGGACAACATGGGCTCATTTCTTGGACAACACACCCACAGTTTTTGGTACAGTCGTCCCAAACAGCATGTGTGATGGCTGTGAGGAGAGCAGAACGGGACAGCTCTGTGCTGTTGGATGACTCATTCTGAGCCTAATGATGCCTCAGAAAGGACAATGTCAGAGGGATGCAGAAGAAGACCTGAGCGAGCGCTTCACACCTTTTTCTAAAAAAAGAGGATTGCGGTTGTGGTAACGGGGAAATGCAGTAAGAATGCAACCTTAGAGACAAACACCTAAAAGAAACAAAGAAAAGGAAATAGGAGGGAGGATGGAATAATCAAAGACAAAAGCAAACAGAAAGAGGTAAAATGACAGAATATATGGACAGGGGAGGCCCCGAGCTTCAGTCACGATGGAGGGGCTTATTCATCCCACGTCCACGCTTGGCTTAAGGCTTTATCTCAAATCGTGAGTGGGCTTTTGTCGATAATGTTTGCCTGCCGTCTGCTTAACCGAGTCTTACATTCACTAAACAGAGCTTGAAGCTGGTAAGGGGAATCCCCTCTGCTGTACTTTGCCAGTATCTGTGAACCTCTTAATACTGCACAGAGCTTCCTTAGCCTGTTCTAGGCATCTGTGAGCAATTTATGGAGATTTAATATACATACTGTATATTCCAGGAAGCCTTCTGCTGACTAAAACAGTTAAAACTGGTGGACCCCCCCTTGACACTTGTTGATGGTTGATGGTATAGTGCAATGTCAGAACATAAACAAGGTGCAGTCCCTGCAAAAAGTGGATCTGTCTTTGTGGTTTTCATTCAGGAGAACACTGCAGGCCCAGTTTCAGATTACCTATTCAACTCACTCTATGACTGTGATCTAAATAATAAAGTGAAGGTGAGCTGCAGACGGAGGCATCCACTCCATCACATGATGGAGGTTCAGTGACCCCTGGATAGATCAAGATGTAACTGCGCAAAATCTGCTACACATTATTAGCATTTTTTTTTTGCATTTACCTGCTTTACTGAACCTTTTTGATGGTCTTAATGAGAACAGTGTTGTAAGTTTTTGTTTTCTGCTTTAGGCTATAACCCTGTCAAATAAATTCTCACTTATCCTTTTTTTGTGCAGTTTAGTTCATCCCCATTGCCTAAACTTGTAAGTTGACACTTTTATTAGAAGCTAAAAAAACAGACAAACATTTGTTTGGAGTTGTTTGCCAGCATGTCTTTCTCTTTTAGGCCTGGAGATAACTGACCTTTTCCTGTGCAACTCACTGCACTCTGTTTGTAGATAAGAAGTTACTAGAAAGAGCAACAAAAGGGGATGTCTTGTTACGGGGGGATGTCCAGGCATGTTTGAAACTTAACAGCAACCAAACATGACATATTCTCTGGGAAATCCAAGAAAGGGCTGCAGGAAAATGTCATGATAGCCCTCCCTTGTGCTGTGTTTGTAATGACAGTCAACACAAGGTGTGAAAACTGAATGACAATTAACTGGTATTTGCGACAGTAATGTGAATTTTCAGTTCAGTATCTATTTTCAGTGAACTTGTTCAGACTGAAGAACAGGTTTTATTCAGTCCTGAAAAACAGGAGCTGCAAAATCCTCCTTGGTTTTAGAGTTTCATGTCATAAATTTTATCGTCATACTTTGGAAAACTGATAAGAAACTTCCATCTGGACTTCACTCCGGTAAAGGGACTTTCCAAACCTGTTTTTAGCATCAAACCTACTTTTTTTTATGGGCAATAAAAATTTTTACAAAAAGCTTCTGTGAATTTATTGACCAAAAAAAAAAAAAGGTTGTAAAGCTACTGTTGTCTTGTTGGGAGCTGATGCATCACGTCTCCAGGAAAAATGGGTCCAACAGCAAGTGTTACCAGACTTGATAACACACGCAGATGCCAAACTGTTTTGTCATTTATACAAAATTCTTTTTGTCAAAAAAGGACACTCAAGAAAACATGTAAAAGTTAAAGAAGAAACTCTTAAAAACTGAATAAAAACAATGTTAAAACACTGCTGCAGCTGGAGATCATCACCTTGTTTAAGCTTCAGCTACATCATTAAACTATTGGTGAGTTACTCTAGAAATGTCCAGTTTTCTGATATAAAAACAAACCACGGGTCCCAAATCTTATGGAATTTCTCCAAGGGATCCTGATCTTCTCAAGCTAAACAAGTTTCAGGACTTGTGACACTGAGAAAAAGTTGAAAATTTCCATCCATTTATTTTTAAACCCGCTGTATCCCTTTTGGGGTCACGGAGCTGCCAGAGCCTGTCCCGGCTACTGTTGGGCAAAAGTGACGTACACCGTGAACAGGTCACCAGCCTGTCGCAGGGTGTCTCACACACACATTGCCATAGGGCAATTTAGAGTTATCAATCAACAAGCATGTTTTTAGACTGTCGGAGGAAGCTAGAGTGTCACACGCACAAGGAGAACATGCAAACTCTACATGGAAATGACCCGGCTGGAAGTTGAACCAGGTACTTTAGTTTTGACCACTACACCACCATGCAGCCTCCAACAAGGTAACAAAGCAAAAAAAAAAAAAATTGCTCTTGGGGTGGAACCATTGACTGTATGTAGGAACTGGACTGAGTGACCCCTTCCCCACCCCCCTGGTGTTCCAAACAGGAAGTACCTGCTGCCTCCAAGAAGTCAAAATCCCATAGATGACGTCACAGCCGGCTGTGTCCATTCTATTGAGAAATAAACAGCTACTACACAGTCATTCTATTTGTCAGAAAAAAAACATTCTTGCTCTGATACCTTTTTCTTAACATCTTCTCTCTATTTTTTTTTCATTATATATATATATTTTAATTGCAAGTTATTTAAGTTTTAAACTGACCAATCAGATGCCTCAGTAAAAGCATGTGGTGCCTGCTGGCCCCCACCTTGAACATTTGATTGAGCGAGCGACCGAGCCCCTTTCGTGTTGCCCTTTCAGTGGAAGAGGTGTGAACTTTGAACAACTCCTTATTGGCAACAGTAGTTGTCATAGAAACGTTCACTCAGGCGACATGGATCAATCACTGTCGACTGGCTCTAAAGGGTGGTATCCGTATCGTGGAAAAATGGCGACTGAACTATCTTCCTTTTGCTGGAGAAGGCCATTTTCTATGGATGACGTCACAGCCGGCTGTGTCCATCTCTATATACAGTCAATAGGAGGAAGCAGGCCCGGCGCTGGGCTGCATGGCGCCTTATAGGTGAAAAAGGTTTTTTGCAGAGGCAGGTGGAACTGTCAATGGAGGTGCCATGGGCTATATTGTTTCATTTGTAAATTGAGATAATAATTCCTTATGACCAGAACATCTAAACATGAGTCAGCCTGATGACATCTGTCACAGGTTGTGTCCACATCTTTTATAATTTGATGACCCCTGACCTTAGTAAAATGAGCCCAGTAGATACTTTTACATCAAATTGATCCATGTTTTGCATACATGGAAGACTTAAGTAGTGTATTGAGAGTCACCTCCCAAACCTCCCCAGAAGGTTCCTCTCTCAACTGTAATTCCTCAAAGCTCCTCTGTAACGTTTATTAACCTTCTCAGGGCCAAATTAAGTCTTAGTAACAGCATCTAGCTGTTGCAAATCTGCAACGTCTGCCCTGAGTGAGTTAAAGAGTCAAGACAGAAGGAGTGACCATGAGGGGAAAAGTATGAGCTCATTCCTTTCAGAACTGGTACGAGCCAAAGAGATGTGTTAGGAGACTCCGCAGGAGCTTTGAGGACAAGAGGGGATGTATTATTCACAAAACTGTAGATCGGAAAAACCTGACGAGGTGTTGTTTAGTTTGATGGAACTTTTCAGAATTTTTTTCAAAAGAAACAAAAGTTTTGAGAATGTACAGATTTTTAAATGATTTGATGCCATGGATCAAGTGAATACTATAATAATCTTATATAAGAATCTTATAATAATAAGATGGCCGAAAAATTTGATTTGCAGCTATTTAAGTTTTTGTAAAATATAGCTCCACTGATTCCAGATTCTTAAGGAAGTTTTAGGAGTGATGTCTCAGAAGAGGGACTCTTGATTTTGGTGCAAGAGCTAAAGCTGAGAAGCTGCTTTTATTTAAAATCCCACTCCAACTGTATTTTAATCTATTGTATGATCCCAGTGGTCTTTAAATTGTGAATATGTAGTTTTTTATCAAAACAAAAACCTGTTGTTTTTTTTTTCAAGATGTATTTTCTGCAGAGCTGCAGGAGTTTATTAGAAACTCACTTCTGGGTTGTGGGTGAGACTGTTGGCGCAGGAGTTACCTGATGCTGATATCCCATTTTTCCGTTGTTTACACTCTGTATCACCACCCTACTGCTCCTCACAACTGAAAGCTAATATTAGCATAGCAAAATAGAACAAAAAAACAAAACAAAACAACGGCGAGCAATTCTGGAGCTATGCAGCTGTACAGTCACAAGTTAGATGCCAGCTCATTGCACCTGCTGTGTCACAAACCTGAGCTTTTTCAAACCTCAGGTTTTTATCTATTCCTGATCCATCATGATTTGAGTAAATACTCAGAAACACAGTTTTAATCTTGAATTATATTATGTATACCACGTTTACACCAGGTATGTGACACGCTAAACATGCATTCTGGAACCCACGTTTAGCATAGCTGATTTTAAGATACTTTTAATGGTTTTTAAATGTCTTAACGGTCTTG